>CAIGQW010054212.1:3493844-3504406 GCA_903798125.1 Danio choprae
TTTGTTTATATTTATTTATTTATTTATTTATTAATTTTCATGAAAAGTAAAATTTGTACAAATTTGGTTGTGTTTTAGCAGTAGTTAGATTAGTTCAACTTTACTGTCATTAGACATGTTGAGTGGAGGAAATGCAAAATTAAATGTATAGTTTACATGTAGATACATTTAACGAAATTAAATGTGAAGTTCACAAACAAAAGTTACTCGCCCTTTACTCAGGGAAAAAAAACTCAAACTCAAAAGAAGATATTTTGAAGAATGTTTAAAATCCGGTTGCCATTGACATCCATAGTAGGAAGAAATACTGTAGTAATAATCAATGGCTTTCAGTTTTCAACATTTGTTAAATATCTCTGGCATTTAAAAGAGGAAAACAACCTGAAAAGGTTTGCAAAAAGTAAAGGGTGAGTAAATGATGACCGTTTTATCTTTGGGTGAACTGTCTCTTTAAATGGAAGTGTGAACCTGAGAGTCCTCAGGTTATATCTGTGGTCATTTGGGTTTATTGACATGAAGTATTTTCTGTTTATCTTGATTAATTAGATTTACACGTTGAATTACACTTCTTATGAGAGATTTTTAAATGAAATATTATTTTAAAAGTGTAGAAACTGGTTTCTTCCATGGGTATTCCCTGTCTTTTTCCCATTTCTTCTTGCAATTCATAATTGTGAGATGTAAACAAAATTCTGGGAAATTAACTATTTTCATCCCTTTGAATTGCAGAATTCAAACTCAGAATTACATGTTTATCTCTCACAGCTGACTGTTCTTAAGCGCAATCTCTCAGTAATGCATTTTATGTCGTCTTCCATATGTTTTCAGAATTCCTAGGTTGTTAATCAATTGTACATGCTTCAAATAAGCAAATCTCTTCAGCATTTAAAAGAAATATTTTAGTTTAATATTGAAATTCATGCGGGGCAGCACGGTGGCGCAGTGGGTAGCCTCACAGAAAGAAGGTCGCTGGTTTGAGCCCCGGCTGGGTCAGTTGGCATTTCTGTGTGGAGTTTGCATGGTGCTCCGGTTTCCCCCACAAGTCCAAAGACATGCGCTATAGGTGAATTGGGTAAACTAAATTGTCTGTAGTGTGGGTGTGTATGGATGGGTTGCAGCTGGAAGGGCATCCGCTGCGTGACATGCTGGATAAATTGGCGGTTCATTCCGCTGTGGCGACCCCAGATTCATAAAGGGACTAAGCCGAAAAGACAATGAATGAATGAACGGATTGAAATTCATGCAGTACATCCAGTTTCTGATCATCTTCATTTTTGTTCTGTTAAAGAAAACTATGGCTTTGTCCGAAATCGCCTACTGAAGTCGGTACTACGTTTGAATTTACTACACGACCATTAGAAAAGTACGTTCTATACAGTATGAATGTTAGTATGAGTGGAATTGGGATGTACTACATTCGCCATTAGTCATGATCACGTGACCTACCCACGTCAATTGCGTCGCTTCACTCCCATTCATGAATTCTCTCGCGCGGCATCATGGGATAGATAGCATAGGGCCCATTGGATGAGCACTACAGAATCTCGCCGGAAGTAGTAAGTCATCCAGGTACTTCTCGCCTACTGTTTTTCGAATACTATCAAGTAGCATATGCTACTTGCATGCTATACTACTTTGCTTGCATTCTGACTGTATAGTAGGGAGGTATGCGCTTTCGGACGCAGCCTATATGTTGTCTTGAGGGGGATTAAATGAACAGTACATTTTCTCTTTAGAGCAGGGGTCACCAAACTTGTTCCTGGAGGGCCGGTGTCCTGCAGATTTTAGCTCCAGCCCTAATCAAACACACCTGAACAAGCTAATCAAGGTCTTACTAGGTATACTTGAAACATCCAGGCAGGTGTATTGAGGCAAGTTGGAGCAAAACCCTGCAGGGACACCGGCCCTCCAGGACCAAGATTGGTGACCCCTGCTTTAGAGGAACTGTTCCTTGGAGAAATGAAGAAACATGGTAAACAGTATGACTTGATTTCTGTTTTTTGTTTGTTTCTCATCCGCAGCGGGAGCTCTCGAACGCTTCTAAATCCACAGTCAAGACTGGACTTCTGAACTCCACCATCACACACTGAAGCAGCTCTGGCACCAATGAAGAAGAAAAAAAAAAGCTTTTATGGAAATACTGAATGTAAATCAGTAAAGTAGTGTATATAAAGTTTGTTGCGGATTTGTACATATTTTAGCTCTGCTTTTAAAATCTTTTTCTTGACTAGTTTTTCCCCTTTATTTAAACCTTCGCTTTGACTTGCGAACGAACAATTTTTCTATCTTTGACTTTGACTACATTTAAGTTTTTCTAAAAACTCTCAACACTGATCTCGATTGCTTTTTTTATTTTTATTTTTATCTTGTATACTCTAAAATCACGATGGCGTTTTAGATCTTATTCTCTGTATTTGCACAGCAACACTGTTTACTTGGCATCACTCACCGTGGTGGATGGCATTCTGTAAATAAATGTGTTTTCATGGGGACACGGTATACTCCGCAAGCCTGATTCATTTAGTAATATTCATCTCTTACACGTGAACACTTAAAATAGGAGTCTGTTATTTTGATGAAGTGTGACAGCGTTTCTAAAGCACTCTTAATTCATCACAATCGTAAACGTCTGTAGTGCGCAGTGTTTACTGCAGCTTGATGAATATGAGTGTGCGGTGTTTTCATTTGTGGCCACTTGGGGGCGTCAGATATGCTTTTGATATTATTGTACTTGGACACACGCATTATTATTGGTATTTTGACACATTTATCATTTGTTCTGTTTAAACTTCTATAACTCCATAGATCTATTAGGCTTTGTTCTGTTTTCTATTGTTAGTTATGATTTATCGTTTTATTTTTCGACAAAGCTAATGATATTGTTCATCCTGTCCCATCTTTTTTCGCCTCACTTATTCTCTTGCCCTATATTGTTCTGTAGTTTGTTTTGCTTCTGTCGTTTCCTGTGATTTATCCATCTATCTGTGATCTGTCCATCTATAAATCAGATGATCCGTTCCATCTGTTTACATTTAGCAGATGCTTTGGTCCAAATCGCCTTACAATTGAGGAGGCATTCAGTGATTCAACAAGAGGCAATGTACACAAGAAGTGCTAATCATAGAGAGGAACTGTTAGTGCTTAGAGAATTAAGTGCTAGAGTAAGAAGGGAAGAGTTATTATTATTATTATTATTATTATTATTATTTACATTTTTTTTTTTATGATTGCAGAACCCCTGTGAACCCCAACCGCAGCTCATGACAACATTAAAACATGCAATTCTGAGTGTCCTTAAGGTGGATTTATACTTCTGCGTTGAGCGATCGCCGTGACTCAAGGCACATGCCTTGCGCGTAGCCGTGCGTTCATACTTCTGCGTGCTGTTTATGTTGCTCTGCAATAACACTTCTGAAACGCTAGCTAGCAGTGAGGTTTTTCTGTTATTCTGTGTCGAGTTTCTTTGCCGGTGTTTTGTTTTTTCTGAACGCTACCTTTAATGTACAAGTAGCTAAAACTCGCTTATTCAGAAGCGGGAGCCGGCGGACGTGCAACAACTTTAATCATAAGGTAAATATGAAACAAAAGTTTCCATCTGGAGCTCCTTCGACGCTTGTAAACACTCGCTCCATTGAGCTCGCGGCTCTTAGCACCGCCCACACTAGTCACAGCTACCAAGCCGACCAATCACAGAGCTTTCACTATGCGTTGTTGTGACGTGTAACATTTTTCGAGAGGTGCGCATCGGCGAGGGCTATGCGACTGCGCAAAGGCTCGCCAGACCATACGCGTGTACTTGATGCAGAAGTATAAATCAGCCTGTACAAAGGTGAGTGGGCTTGACAAACCACCCGTAGAAAACACTTTCATCTGTCATTTTAAACAATATTTAACACCATATCTCATAAAGAAAGTTGTTCCATTTTCAATGATTAGTTATGATCTATCCTTTGTTCCGTTTTATTGTTTGCTAAATCTATTGATATTGTTCACCCTCCTTCTTTCTCTTGCTCTATTGTTCATTTTGCTTGTCATTTGTTGCGTTATATGCATCTGTTGTTCGTTTGTTTTGCTCTATTGTCCATTTGTTACATCTATCGCTCTATAAATCTGTCAGTGTTGTTCTCTCTATCATTCCTTCTGTTTTGTCTATTGTTCATTTCGTTCTGTCCTTTTGTGTCTATTCTATGTCGTGCATTCTGTTCTGTCCACTTATTCTCATGCGTCTATCATTGATCTATTAGTGTAGCGTTCTTGTTCTGTTATATTGTTAGTTTTGTTCTGTCATTTCATTGACCTATTAGTTTGTTCTGTTGATCTGTTATTCCTTCTGTGTCGTGATCTGCTCTCTTGTTTGTTGTTGATATCATTTCTTCTGTTCAATTTGTTAAAAGAATCTGCATAAATGTATCCAGGGTTAGATTTATCTTGCCCTAGATGTGGCCAGCAGATCTGAGTCATATGTTCTGGGGATGCCCTAGATTAGATGCATTTTAGACTGATATCTTTAGATCATTTTCTTTCTTTTCATTTTCATCTATATGTAACAGAGATATGGATCCTAATCCTTTGACGTAAATGTTTGGTGCAGTGCCAGGAAAAATGCATCTGTCAGCTGATCATGTAGAAATCATTGCCTTCTCTTCATTATTGGCCAGACGCCTGATTCTTCTCAGGTGGAAAAAAGCAAACCCACCATCCCACAAACACTGGATGTTAGAAGTGTTATTGCGTCTTAAACTCGAGCACCTTTAATACACCATCCGAGGCTCTACAACAAAAGTTTAATGAGGTTTGGCAGCCTTTTCTTAGGGGTCACTATATCCTAAGTGAAGGAAGTTACCCCTAATTTAATTAATACACCCCCCCCCCCCCCCTCTTTCTTTATGGGGTGTGAGTATGTTTGTGGCTATGTACTGTGTTAATATGTTGTTCAAAATGTGTGTTGTGGGAAAATTGATACTATTGAAAATCAATAAAAATATTTGGATATATATTAAAAAAATCTGCATAAATGGAAAAATAAAACTATCGCCAGGAAGATCGGCAATAAGGTGCTAAAAGAGAACTATTATCACAACAAATATCATTATGTAAATTTCAGGTTGTTTGGCGCACATTAATTGCCATATTTGTTGGTTTAAATAAACTTACACTGGGACACGTCACAAAAGCCTGACGTAACTCGTTTAATTAATTGTACACTACCTGACAAAACTCTTGTCATCTATCCGAGTTTTAGGAACAACAAATAATAACTTGACCTCTAGTTGATCATTTGGTATCAGCAGTGGCTTATGCGAAAGGCAAAGGCCTCTAGATTACGCTTATTTTACCAAAATAAAATATGATCATGTCTTGATTTTTAATTATTTAATTAGGACAGTAAGGTCTGACTTTGCTTAGACAAAAGTCTTGTTACTTAACAGAAAAAGAGTTAATATTGTGTATGACTCCCATGAGCTTGGAGGACTGCATCCATACATCTCTGCAATGACTCAAATAACTTATTAATAAAGTCATCTGAAATGGCAAAGAAAGCATTCTTGCAGGACTCCCAGAGTTCATCAAGATTCTTTGGATTCATCTTCAATGCCTCTTCCTTCATTTTACCCCAAATATGCTCAATAATGTTCATGTCTGGTGACTGGGCTGGCCAATCCTGGAGCACCTTGACCTTTGCTTTTAAGGAACTTTGATGTGGAGGCTGGAGTAGTGTATATTAACATTTATATTCATGCAAATTTCTTTTCATTTTTTATAAAATAGCTAAAGTTAAACTATTTGAATATGTAATACATCTTGTTCGTGTCGCATTGAATTAATAAAGCGGAAAAAACATACATTACCATTTTATGCAGACAAAACATAATAATAATAATAATTGTTTATTATAACCTAGTGTAATGGTATAACGGTGTATAATGGATTATAATGGATAATGGTGTAAAAGTAAGTAGATTTTTTATTGTAGCAAAAATCGAAAACTCCAGTATGAGAACTACCCCCCTTCTCATTCGTGCGTGAGTGCGCGCGCGCGTGTGCTGGTGCTGAAGTTGCATTGCAGGGGTGGGACTCCTGCATTCAGATCTTCATCATGCGCAGAGGAAAACCCAGACTCACTTCAGATCTGATCTAAACACGCGATCGGATCCCGCTCGTGCATCTGATGCTCTAATGCGCGTAAATTGATGGATGAAAGTGTGTGCGAGCAGGAGAGGGAGAAACAGACACTGCTGAAGGTAAGAACAGTCATAAACGCTCATAATCCCGGGTTTATGAGCGCGCGTTTCACGTGCATATGCTACAAACGCCGCGAGTTTGCTGTCAGGTGTACTCGTATTTAAATAACGTGGTGTTTCTCTGACGCATTCGTGTGTATTATTTGTCATGCAATGTTGCGCCTGTTGGTCTCTGCTCGATGTGGAACTGGAAGTTCGGGCCCGTTCACGTGCTGATGCAGTGCGCGTGCCCGCGGCTCGGGTGGTTGTCATGGAGATCATGATGGACCCTCCTTTGATTGGGGATATTCATTTAACACCCAAGAGTGACTTAAAGCACAGCAGCCCGCGAGAAACAGCTGGGAAATGACGACCCCGGTCTGTTGTTTGTTTCATGTGTATGTTGTGTGTGTGTGTGTGATATGCACTTGTGTGTGTATTATGTTTGTTGTGAGGCAGTTTTTTTGTGTGTATGTGTTTTTTAAAGTCATATTAACGTACCATAGTGGATATACCATTACCATAGTATTATTTTCGTATTTACCATACTAATTGTGTGGTATTTAGACATGAGACAATGAAACAGTATTTACAGACATCATAGTAATACCATGCTTTTTTGCCAATTATTATAATAATACTATGATTTCTTGGATAGATATGACTATGAGCTATGTTTACCATGTAAGATGGTATATTTAGATATGTGGCACAGTAATTGTGTGCTACTTCAATGTTATTTAGACACAAGACATGTTAATGACGTTTTTAACATGGTGCTACCATGGTAATACTATGGTATTTTAGCTTTTTTTATGTATAAGGTAAAACTTAATCAATTTACAAGAAGAACCACTGTAACAGATGGTACTATGTTAATATATGGGATTTTGGTCATCTATCATACCATGTAGTAGTACCACATTGTTTGCTTCTGAATTTACCACAGCAATACCATTGATATATACATATTGGATATGTACATATGTTACTGTTTTCGCATATGTACCATAGTAATCTTCTAGAGTGTCAAGCTATTTTGTCATGGGACATGTTAACAACATTTACATGGTAATACCATCATTTATTGATGGGCATGATAATAAAGCCTTGTTTGGTTTAAACATATACCATGGTATTTTTGCAGATAGCACCATAGTGAGGTATTTTAACATATATCCGAAAGCATCATGTTATTCCACTTGCAACAAGTACCACAGTAATACCATGTTTTATCAGACATTGTGCTATGTTAATGGGATTTTGGACAGGCTATGTTTTTTGGTGAATTTACCACAGTAATACTATGATTTCTGATTTCTTGAATTGACATTTCTTGAAAAGGCATTTTTGTTTTCTTTTGTGTGGCTGTGTGTGTTTTTAAATGAAACTACCATGTTTTTATTGTATAAGTTAATCCCATGTTGTTGTTTTTGGATATGCACCATAGTAGAATTACAATATTATTTAGACAGTTTTTTTACTGCTCGTTTGTTTGCATCATGCTAATACCGTGATTTTAGCACAGTACTATTGTTCTTGGACAGGCATGATAATAAATCCCGGCTGTACGGCTTGATTTATGAGAATTAATGTTTGTAATATATGTCACTCACTGTGTTTTTTTCCCTCCGGAGGGTTTTCATCCTGCAGACAGCCTCTCCGAGTCGCTGGCGTTTCAGTGAAAGTGTTATTATGAGTCATTCTGGAGATTAAAAGCGCGGCTGATTTATTAGCGCTCGCCTCCTTCAGTCCCGCATGAGAGTAGCTGACAGCGCAGCTCCTGATCACGGCCACTATTTCACCCGCTCTGGAAAACAATCATATCTGACTGATCAGTGCCACAGGAGCATTTAAAAGCATCTTGATCTGCTCGGCTGATTTAGTCTGGTTCGCAGATGGCTGCTGGAATTTCAGTGCTTTCACTAGAAAATCAATTCGTTTACCGGGTTTTTCTGGATGCTCCTTTCCAGAATGTTCAGCTCTGATGTTTGCAGGGAATTTTCTTTCTTCATAGTGCACAGATTTTATGCAGGATGTCTGTTCTCTGTTCTCCCGTACACAGTGAACGGCCTAAACAGAAAAACAAAATGCAAGTTGTAATTCAGCATTTGTTCAGAGCATTTCTTTGGGCCACAGATAAGACTTCCTCAACAAATTAGCGTTACAACTGTGATTTTATAAATATAAGCACAACAAATGCCATTAAATTAGCTAATGCTTCAAAGATCTTTTGTGAAATATGTACAGTATACATTAAGGCTGCACGATATTGGAAAAATCTGACATTGCGATATTTCATTTTTCTGCTATATATATATATATATATATATTGCATTTTGGGCGGCATGTTGGCTCAGTGGTTAGCACTGTCGCCTGACAGCAAGACGGTCGCTGGTTTGGCATTTCTGTGTGAAGTTTGCATGTTCTCACCTGTGTTGGCGTGGGTTTCCTCCGGGTGCTCCGGTTTCCCCCACAATCCAAAGACATGCGCTATAGGGGAATTGAATAAACTAAATTGGCCTTAATGTATGAGTGTGTATGGGTGTTTCCCAGTACTGGGTTGTGGCTGGAAGGGCATTCGCTGCGTAAAACGTATGCTGGAAAAGTTGGTGGTTCATTCCGCTGTGTCGACCTCTGAAATAGAGACTAAGCTGAAGGAAAATGAATGTATTGCATTTTTCATACTTTCACAATATGACTAATAACTCTATTTGGAAAGAATTCATAATTTTATATTGATTGTGATGATTTTGTACCTGCGTAAAATATAATAAACATATTACAAGCATAAATTATTAAAAACAAAGATAGACATGAACTAAACAGTGCTTTATGGTTTTCTGGAGAGTCTAACAGTATTGAGGCACAGAAATGAAAAGATCGAATGTAAAGTAACACTAAAACCTTTCATAAAACTGTTCAGCAACATCCACTCTCGTCTCAGGACAAGTTTGAAAAACTTTTGTGATCCACTTCAAATGTTGACCACTATAGTCTTCATTGTAGAAATAATTAAATGCAATTATTCTTTGTTAAAGCTACACATTTGATCATTTCTAATAGTGATGTGACGTTGTGCACTGAGGCTTCGCAGCATGTATCAAAAAAAATGATACATCTCGCAGTGAAGCAGTGTACCGGAGCTTGATTGGTTTTGCCATAATCACGTGATCAGTGTCGTCCAAAGCTTTATTTTCGCCTATACCCACGAGACTGCTTCGAATTTGGATTTAAAGGTTTAAACACCCTTGTGGGTTAGTAAAGTGTATAGCGAGACATTAGGCGTCGATTACATACATACATACTGTTTCAAAGCACTGCACCGGTCCCAAATACTACAGTAATTTGTAGTAAAAAAGCTTTTGAACCATATTAAAGTGTATTCATTCATTCGTTTTTTTTTTTTTGCTTAGTCCCTTTATTAATCTGGGGTCGCCACAGCGGAATGAACCGCCAACTTATCCAGCATATGTTTTACACAGCAAATGCCCTTCCAGCTGCCACTGAGTATTGTAGTATAGTGTGTAACGGCTGCCAGCTGGCGTGTACAGCCCAAAAGCCTTACTCCCATGGCCTCCTCCTTAGAGCATTCGCCTCCCATGCAGGGATCGCCAGTTGGATTCCCGTCTTTGGACTGTGGGGGAAACCGGAGCACCCGGAGGAAACCCAATCGAACACGGGGAGAACATAAACACTCCACAAAGAAATGCCAACTGACCCAGCCGGGACTCAAACCAGCAACCTTCTTGCTAACCACTGAGCCACCGTGTTGCCCATTTATTTTAACTTGATGTACTAAAATAAAGTTTATTCATACAGATTTTCATACACAATAATAATTCAAAATGATTAATGACAGATTCAAATGTTTTAAAACAGGTTTTAAAGGAATGAAAAAGAAAAAAATATATAGTCTAAGCATTGTTCAGTCTAATAAAGTTTAAAATTGAGATCTAATTTGATGTCTTTTCTCAATATTATTTTGCCTGATGCATCACTTTAAAGCCTTTACGTCTGGAACAAAGACATTAACCTGTCCCCAAGCACGTCAATCTCATTACACTAATGGCGTCCTCAAAAATAAAGAGCTGAGAGAAGATCAGCAGGTTCTTTTCCCCATCTAAAAAGCAAGAAACCCAAATTGAACTAAAGAAAGCAAAGCTCATGATCTCAGCTCTCCGTGATTCATTGTTTATCAAGATGAAGGTTTACAGCTCACCAGTGAATGTGCCATTTGGGAAATTATTTTGGGATATTGGCTTCAGCGTCCAGACAGAAGCACTGTTCCAACTGTGTGTGTGTGTGTGTGTGTGTGTGTGTGTGTGTGTGTGTGTGTGT
>CAIGQW010054212.1:3541470-3562359 GCA_903798125.1 Danio choprae
TATATATATATATATATGTATGTATATATATATATATGTATATTACTTGACTGTTTGGAAATAAAATATGTAACAAAAATAACAAAAGCGGAAAATCAATTTTAAACAATCAAAACGTTAAAGGATTTTAAAATAGCATAATAAACTAAAATCAGGACACATGTAGCATCTAATCTGACGTGTCTATAGTTTGTTTACAGCTGCACTTTAATCTGCGAAAAAAATCACAAAAGGTCTAAAATATGTATAAAAAATTAAATTACATTATAAAATATATTGCTACTCATTAAAGCACATTCATTCTTGCATGTATGTACACATTTATTTATATTTTTGAATATCATTTTATTTATATATATTTATTTATTTGCATTGATTAGATTGTTTAAATATACATTTTAATTTAATCTAATA
The DNA here is from genome assembly GCA_903798125.1 of Danio choprae. Taxonomy (NCBI): domain Eukaryota; kingdom Metazoa; phylum Chordata; class Actinopteri; order Cypriniformes; family Danionidae; genus Danio; species Danio choprae. Next base: position 3,541,885 of record CAIGQW010054212.1, read on the forward strand.
AAAAAGGATTATTAATAATTAGTTTATGTAATTAAATTCTAAAATTGATTATTTATTAGTATAATAATGATAATAACAAATACAATAATGAACTATAATCTCAACTGCCTTTACATGACAAAAATCTGAAATCTGTTATTGTGTTGATCCGGTCCGTGTATAATTGGTTTTGTAGTTGTAGTTTGTGATTGAAACAACTCTTTTACTTATCTTAAGTAATTTATTAATACATTAGTGTGTTTCTATTGGTTGTTATTCTGAAATGCAGGATATACTGGCAAGTCAAAAGTGCTGTTGTTTCAATGATTAGAAGTACTTATTTGAGATGCCATTTTGCAAAACATTGTTACATGAAATGGGCATGAAGTAAGAACTGGGTACCTCATTGACCTTATGTACTCTCCAAGTGACTGACAGTATTTTTACAGTATTTATTTACATCAATCAAATGTCAGTTTGCTTTTGATGAGGTTTACATATTTTCCCATGAATCTAAATTTAGCTTTAAATATAACATTCTTGTTAGTCGTTTAATCAGAATAATATAGACTGATAACAATTTAATTAGTGACTTCTATAGCATTACTGTGCTGCATAAGGGGTAAAGTGTCTGCATCTAAAGTTGAATTAGATAATAAATTCATTTACATAACAATTAAAGCGGCAAAATGTAATGGGATTCAATTCAAACATAACATTCTGATCACAGAGGTGATTGACAACATGATAGTTGGATTCTGAAAATGCCAGCAGGTGGCAGCAAGTGATTGTATTACAAACGAGTCGTTTATTTAACCGATTCGTTTGAATCAATGATTCAAAGATTTTCTGAATGGACTGAATACAGCCGTTCGCGAATGACATAACATCACCATACTAAATATTACTGATATAACGTTACTCAGCTTATTTAATTTATGCTGTTGCATATGTATTAGGCCTACACCGAAGTCCGCTGTTCACTACAAATTAATTTGCTCCATGCTGTACAATATGACACAGTTTTACCACGGATTATGAGAGCTGGTCAGCAAAATAAGACAGATGACATGCTAAGATACTTGTATAAAATAACATTTTTAAGGCAAGCACAGGTTGCCGAATTTTTGCCTAGACAGAAGTCCCTAAATTGAGACTTTATTCCGCTGCATAAACCGAGGAACAGCCGATGACGGCTTGGTTTGATGTTTGGTCAACCAATTAGCGGAGAGGGGGCGTTTATAATCCCCGCCCACACAGAGAACACATTTTAAAGCCGTTTATTTGGTTTCATCGCCATTTTCGTTTTGTGTGTAAGAACAAAATGTGACGAAAAGTAAAATTTATATTTGTGAAAATTAAATATTAATGTTCGTGAGAAGGTTCAAATTTGGCACAAACGAGCCGTTTGTTCGTTTTTCTCGTTTGAAAGCAAATACGAGAAAACCAATTATACGCGGGTACGCGGACCGTTAAGATCAGCTGGTAGAAAATCAGTGTTCACTGTTTGAGTTTAGTGAATAGTTCAACAGCGCCCCCTTATAATCACATTATAGTATTACACTAAATAAACTGGGATAAATCTAAATGAGATTAGATAAGAAGTTTAGGACCTTGTTATATTGCTGGCTTCAGTCGCCACATTTATACTCGTGTAACCCTAAGTGGCTCTGAGTCTGCAACAAGCAGGTTTAACCAGCTTCATGAGAGAGAGGCCTGCAGAAACCCTTTAGCAATAATATAATTCAGTCCTTATACATTTGCTTTAGAAAAGACATGTTTAGACTGACTAAGTGCAGTATTTGAGCTGACTCTGCTTTCTGTGAAGCTTTCAGAACTCTACACACACTTACTGTGCTAAAGTAGGACATAATGAGTTTTACATAAACAGACTGCTTACATAATGTATGGACATTATGATCCCAGTGTTGTCTACAAGTTTTTACAGTTCTGGTTTAATGTATCCCACTTTTCGCACAATTTAGACACGAGTCATCCTGTGATTAAATTACACACACCTAATATGTCACCCATGAGTAAACCTGTGAAGAAATACAGATTTGAGTCTATTTGAAATATGTAAACACACGCACACTGTATCACATTACAGCTTCATTAAAATCATCAATAATGAACAAATAGGTTGATCAAATAGTGTGGCTGCAGAACCCAGCGCTCTACATATTTGTGCACATAGTTTGATGACCAAAACACACGTTTATGACGCTACCAATGAGATGAGCGGAAATGACGCCATACCGCGCGACCTTACGATGGTTATATTTTTATGAAGCGCACGAGAGGTGCGCGTGCGTGTGCTGCAGTCCATAAAACTGTTTTATCGCTTCTCATGAGATGTGGAGTCCGCTTTGGGTTTATGTGTGAAGCTTAAAGAGGTTATTTTCATATCGCTTCTTTAAGACTTGCGTCTATGAGCTACTGTTGATCCGGTTAATGCGCTCACGCTCCGTTACCGGGCAGTGGCGGGACGCGCGCGAGCTCCCGTGACTTGCTTTTAGTAGTTTTATGCTTCATTTTAAAGGCTACACTCTCCAATTATCCAGTAGCTCAGGTGAGTCTTTGTCGATTGAGTTGTAGTGATTTATTCAGCTAGAGTTCGGGCGTAAATCTCAGTGTTTAGTTTGGGTTTAGTCAGAATTAACACGAGGTTTTCTTATACTTTAGGTAGGTTGGTCAGAATTAGCATGGACAGATTGGGTTAGGGGTCAGTTTATTTGCAGGACAGGTTAAGTCAGTTGTGTACAGGTTTGTTGGGTTTGGTACTGTCAGAAATGTTCAGATAGTTCAGCTGTCAGCTAGGTTTAGTTGAGGTTTAGCTCACAGCTGCGGGGGTTGGAAACCATAGATGTGTTTTTTTAGGGTAAGTTTGCTTGTGTTGTGTTGGGATTAGTTAGCTGGTACTGAAACTCAGGAGGGTTGGGTTAGGTGTAGGTTGGTTCAGGTTTAGTTTAAAGTGCAGGTGTATCTCAGCGTAATGGCTAAAGGCGAGTGGAAGAGGTCTGGCACTGATGATCTCTCATTAACCGGCCGCTCTGAGTGTGAGGTGTTCGATGATGGAACCAACACTTTCTTCTGGTGAGTTCATATCTCTCATAATAAGATTTTTCCATTTCAGTGTCTTTCTGTGGAGTGAATGTAGGGATCTGATGGTGTGTGTCTGTGATGTCCAGAGGCTGTTCGGTATTATTACAGCTTTGCTCGGCTTTTCTCAGTTCTGCAACCTCAGCAGAACACTCGATCCATTAAAGGCTTTAAGATGGACAGATGCAGTAGAAGAGAATCTTTCTCTGTTTGTCTCTTACAGGCACAGAGAGGAAAAACATGACTGATAGATGGTTTATATACGTTATCTGCCATAAAGTCTTGTTAAATCTGAACCACTCCTTTGAGAACAGTTAAAACGATCAAAAACTAAACAGGACAAAACTAGTTGATATGCATTTAGTCATGTATTTGTTTACTACAATATAAATTATTATTATTATTATTATTATTATTATTATTATTATTATTATTAATTATAAGCCTTTTACATAACTATGTAATGCAGTATAACATCAAACTGTATTCGGGAGGGTTTCAACCAATAGTCAAAACAGATTTCTTTCATTCTTGATTGAAACATTTTGAACATTGATGTTATTATTAATAATTATATTTATATTTTTTGCATTAATCATCTTATTTGGGTTGTTATAAGCAATATTTGCAATTATTTTAATTTTATTCTTGTTTTTGTGTGTGCACAGTGACCCTTGAACTTAATTTTATTTTGTAAACTGTACAATAATATGCAACTTGAAATGATATAAACATCTATTTATATTTGACAATCAAGAACTGGATTTGCTTTAATAACCTCCATACTGTTCTCGTCTCTCTTCCATGTGTGTGTGTGTGTGTGTGAGTGTGTTGGGGTGTGTATGATGAGGCGTGGTTGTGTTGATGATCAACCCTTATACCCGCTTGGCAGGTTTGAGAAGTGAACAAATGGAAAAAGCCAGTCGTCTCACAAATGCGCATTTAAACACATTCTCGTCTCTCTTGTTTTCTCCAGGAGGGCACATACCGTGACAGTGCTGTTCATCCTGACATGTGCTCTGGTTTATGTGACACTATTGGAGGAGACGCCACATGACACTGCGTACAACACTAAACGGTAAAGTCTGACATGCAGCTCAGAGCCCCAGAGAATGAGATGTACTGTTTCTTTCCTGAGCACAAGCTAAAGTTATCCTGAAATGTCACATGGCTGTCGCTGGGAGGGGCTTGGCAAGTGTCATGCTTTCTATTGGCTAACAGGATTATGTGTGACATCTGTTACTGATCACAAAGTACAGGTCACAGACTGACCCGCTGCGCTTAAAAGCACATGACCTTTATAAGAAGAAAGAGCAGCTTTTTTGTGTGTGCTGTTTTTGTAAGTGGTGTTTGAGTTTTGAACTGTTTGAGAATGTCATCATTGTAACTAAGAAGCAACCTACAAAACATAGACTCAAAATATGGTGCAACAGTTGAGTTCTGGATTGTGACATTTATTCTGAATGCAGTGCTTCCCACAGGTTTGAAATACACTTGCGGTGGTGGCCGGTTTGAAACACACCGTTTACCCACATCACATAAATAGTTTACTATATGTGACAAACAAAACAATACAATTTTTAACAATAATTTTTATTTATTATGACACTGTTATACACTGTTTCTTTTCAGTGGGTTAAAAAAAAAAAAAAAAGAAATCCACAATTTCTTATACTTTTATGCTATTCAGGAGCCGTGTGCACCCACTGACTGGTAAAATCTGCTTTTCTCTGTCTTTCAAGTTCAAAGCATTTTAGATGTGTATAAAATATGTAATATATTGACGTCATAAAATGTATTAAATATACAGCAAATGCGATATAAATGACAGAAAAAGGAATAAAAACAGACAATATCTCTAAAAATGATAATAATTACAAGATTAAAACGTGTAGATTATTTAAATAAGGCAAATGCGTTGATTAACCATTACTAATGGTGTACATATATTTTGCAGCCGGTTTAGACTAGTCATTTCGTCCTCTCCGAGTATATCGTAAAGTTTTTCTGAGTCATTTAGATTAGAGAATTAATTATTTTATGTTTCTCTCGCTCAGATACAAAAAAAGTGTAAAAGGATGATGATGATGATGATAATAGTAAAAAAAAAAAAAGTGTCACTAAATATACTTGGGCGGCCGTTATTATACCTGGGCGGCCCGCTCAAGTAAAGTCTGTGTAGGAAGCACTGGAATGATGATATTAATAATAACTGTTAAAGACAGAACTTCTGTGAAGTTGTTATTCAGTGGTATATGCTTTTGTTTTAGTTTATTTAAAGTGACAGTTCACCCAAAAATAAAAATTTTTCTTTATTTACTCTATTTACTCACCCTCGTGTGGTTTCAAATCTTTGTGAGTGTATTTTTTCAGTTTAATACTAAAGTACTTAAGAAGAATGTTGGAAAAAAACTACCATTGATTACCAATAGTTAGTATTTGTTGTTCAACGTCTACCGGTTTCCACCATTCTTCAGAATATCTTGTTTTGTGTTAAACAGAAGACAAACTTCATTAAAGTTTAGAACCAATTCAGTGAGTTTTTGGGTCCCTTTAACTGTTGTTTTCTCTCTGTTGACACATTTTTATTTTTATTTTTTTGTAATGGAGAATTAAGCTTGATTTTTACGTTTGCCTGGCTCAGCATCAAAGCTGAATTACAGTATTTTTAAGAAAGTTTGCTTTTTATAAATATTTAAATTAAACATTGAGCTAATCTTAATTAAACATGCTTATTTCTGCTATTGTGGGTTTGTTTTGTAAATTGTAAGTGATTAATTTATGCTGCATTTTACATATGCAATGCTTGATATAGTAATAGTTCACCCAAAAATTTAAATTGTCATAATTTACTCACCTTTTACTTGTTTCACCTCATTACTTGTTTTAACAATAATCACATAAGAAGATATTTTGAACAATGCTGAAAACCTGTGACTTCCATAGCATTTGTATTTTCAACTTTGGAAGTCAATGGTTACAGGCTCTCAGCTTTCTTCAAAGAAGAAACAAGAAACTCATAAAGCTTTAATCCCCTTGAGGGTCAATAAATAGTGATTCAATTTTCATTTTGTGGTGAACTATTCATTAATGTAAATGTAAGTGGTAACATTTACTAAACCAGGCCATTATGTTTGCCCATCAATGCAAATGTATCCATTATATAAAGACAAAAAAATGTGATTAATCAGTATCTGGCACGTCAGATTGGGTGTTGATTGAGTGAAGATGCTGATGAATAGTGAGCCATGTGAAATCTAAACTTGTGTTAAATCTAATCTAATGCAAATCTGATTCACTAATAATTTTTAGATACAGTTGAAATAAAACTTACTTTACTTAAAATCCTTCACAACCTGTAAAAAAAAATGCTTTAAATCTTAAAGTTCTCCAAAAATTAATTAAACGATATAAATAAACACTAATTGAGTTTGATTTGTACTTCAAGCAGCTGTGTTTTAATTATTGCTTTGAAATGATGCTTAAAAACAAGGGTTTCTAAATTATACATATAGCCACTATAACAGCAGAAGTCTTATAAAAGTGATACACTTCCCATGATTCTGCAGACAATCTCTGCACACCAATCAAAGAACTGTGACAAGCAAAACTCTAAATAACTCTGAAGCTCCGCCCACTCCCACAAAAAAGTGCCTCTATATGCTCTCAAATTACAATATTAATATGCACACATTTTCATACAAGAACTTTAAATAAACAGTTTGATCTTTCTCCATCGATTTTACGAAGTCATTTACAGTTCTTCATGGGATCGTAGTTCCTTTACCTTTTTGAAGCCATTAATTTGTTCAGATTCTTTCGTTTTTGCTTTTTTTTTAAACATTCTCTATTTTTGACACAAAAAATTAGATACATTTTGCACTTGTGTACTTTGTTTTTAAACAGCTGATTTCAACATCATACATATATATATATATATTAGTATATATATATATATATTAGTATATATATATATATATATATATATTATATTATATTATATTATATTATATTGTATATTGGGGAAAGAAAAAAAAAAATACAGAAGGATAAAAAAAAAATTTTTTGTTGCTTTAAATCAAAGTTTTTAAGTGTTTTAATATATGTGTAAATAAGGGATTAACAGAAAGCATCTGCCCAGTATTGTCAAATGAGCACTTTAGCATTGTGACCGAACTATGCACAAGAAAAACAACTAATAAATGTAGCTACAGTTCAATCACTGCTTGTTTTTTTTTATAATTTATTTTTATTAAGGATTTTCAAATAGTGCAAACTAGACATGGGCCGGTATAAGTTTCTGACGGTATGATAACCTTGGATAAAAATACCCCGGTTTCACGGTATTGCAATTACTGCTGTAGAATATGTTATTTCTAAATGTCTGGGAAAAACAAAAAGAATTCCCCATTGAACACACTCTGTTTTATTTTAAGAATCATTTATAATATTTTGAAACCATAAACATGTCAGGCTAAATAATCAAAATAAATCATTGACTTCTGCTCTCTTCATTAGTTTCAAAAACACAGATTTCTTTACAACACATAAAAAAAGCACATAAAAAACCCCTTACAAATATCTTAAGAACGGTATAACAGAAAATTTAGTGGTTTTATAACCTTGACTTTGCCAAATCGCGGAAAACCTTGAAACCAGTTATCGTCCCATGCCCAGTACAATCAACAAAGACAATCAGACAAACAAACAAACCCCAAGCACTGCTAATTAAATAAAATGTGCAAATGTATCTGTTTAACAAAAAAAGGTTTGTGTAGAAAGGATTGGAGAGGTTCCCAAAGTCTCCTGAGTTTGTCCTGTTTGTGGTTGAGGTCATAAGTTAATTTTTCCAAAGGAAGAAAGACTGACAACTGAGAAATCCACATGGAAATAGTTGGAATTTAAGAAGAGACCATTTTAGTCACATACATTTCTTAGCAAGAAATGTAAGAGTTGTAAATAGAGGTTTGAGGTCAAAAAGGTCATCAGGAATGTTATTCTACAAAAAAGTGAGGGGAAAAAAATTAAACGTTTTAGAAAATTACAACTTTCACTGCTTGTTTTTAATGTTGAACATTTGTTTGTCTCTTTCAGAGGAATCATAGCCAGTATTCTGGTGTTCCTTTGTTTTGGAGTAACACAAGCTAAAGATGGCCCTTTCACACGTCCTCATCCAGGTCAGACCCTTTACCTTTACTTAAACATGATCTATCTCTGAGCAGAGCGCGCTCACCTTCACTCACTGATGATTTAACCTTAACCCAGGTGTCACATCGCCCTCCTGTCATTTACTGTAAATAGAACTCGAGATGCTATAATTGTGGAGCAGCTAAAAGTAGGGACTTAACCACAGGTTTCAGTACTGTAACATTCACTCTCTGCAGCTTTTGCAGTAATATACTTTCCAACAGCTAGCAGTAGAGCGTGACTAATCAAATATAGGCTTTTTTTGTGTTGTTCATTGCATTACAGATAATCTGACTTCTAGAAAGACCTGAAAAGTAGCTTTGGAAAACAGATTCATTTGTATTTTATTTTCATATGAATGATTCACCAAGTCAGTTGATTCATCACTCTGTTCACAGAAGTCTTCACAAAGCATTTTATTGCTTCTTTTTGCGTTGCAATATAATGATATAGTTCATTAGAGTACATTTCAGATGTGCAGTATGTCAAGTGTTTGTTTTTTTTAAGTGTGTTTCTGTGTATATATGCAGTGCTCAACATAAATGAGGTCACCCCATTTTGAAATGTTTTGGTGCATTTGAACAAAAGGATTTATTAAACGAATATATATTTATTAAAGTAATATGTTAGTCACCGAGCATGTTTAAAAATAGAAAGATCGTACATTTAAATTAATGCAAAATGTTGAAAAAAAATTACAAACTATAAAATTTTATGCATTTTTTGTTTCTTTTGAATCTTGCTTCTTTAAAAAAAATGTATTTAATATTTTTCCCTCACATATAAATTTGGGTGTACTAATTTTGGACCATTATCATAAGTTATTTTGTTAGATAAGCTCCAGATTTGGCTTCAGTACTGACTAATCTAATGTATATGCACAAATAAAATATTGTAAAGCATCCTATAGAAAATCATTTAAATGAGAGATTTGTGAGGGGTGTACTCATAAATTTTCTGCACTGTATATAGACACAGTAAAATCCCATTTTACAATTTATAAAATATACTGTATGTTAATATGATATTAAAAATATTTATGTTTAAGTAAAACCTTTTTTTTTTTGTTCTGAAAACTGCTCTCTGGCATTTTAATAAATTAATTTTAATTTAATAAATTATTTTGGCAAAAATAATAGCATAAATTAATAGGTCATTTTTAAGTTCATTTTCTTAAGAGTATTTATTACCCTGAAAATACTAATATGATTATAGTAATACTCCTATAAAAATATATATAGTTTTGGGCCAAATTTTGCAGCCCTACAAACAAGCACTAAAAGATCTCAATTATATTAGATCAGGGGTATTCAAACTCAGTCCTGAGGGTCTCCTGCTGAGTTTAGCTCCAACTTGCCTCAACACACTTGCCAAGAAGTTTCTAGTATATGTAGTAAGAGCTTGATTAGCTGGTTCAGGTGTGTTTGATTAGGGTTGGAGCTAAACTCTCCAGGGGGCCGGTTATCATTATGGCATCAAATTTCTTAAAGATTGATTCTTTTAACCTCAGATCTTGATTTTTAATTTTTTTTTCTCCAAAGAATTATAGCTCTTATATAGTATTTATCTGTTAAACAAACATTTGTACACGTACCAAATGAATCAAAAGCCTCATATCTAAACAAAGCCTCAGTAGTTTCACCCACTAGGTGAAATTACAGTTCGAAATGTAGCATTCCAACAGTTTCGACACGAAGAAATGGTAATAATAATCCTGCTATAGCAACAGTACACAAGTGTTGTCAGTTATGAGGGCCGACTGGCTCTGCTGGACGAGCGGGTGCAGGTCTTTCCACACCTCATTCACAGAAAGCAGAGCGACAAATGATGATTGATGGACTCCTCTGGTCAGCGCAAGAACAATCCAGGCCTCTCAAAGGCATGAGATAAATCACAAGCGATGACGTAAATTATAAGTTTGGCTTTCTGTCATTGAGAAAGCGGTGTTGAATGTCAGTCCCAGTGAACTGCTTGAGGATAAAAAGAGGAGATGATTGTCTAGGGGTTTAAGCATAGAGACTGACTCTAGGGAATCGGATACAAACACACTTGGTGATTTAAAAAGTGAATTGCAATCTTAATCTGTTAACTTGAATGATGCTCTATTAAAGATGCAATAGGAGATCTTGGAAAATGCTAACATTGAAAGCACTGAAAGCTTGCATCTCACTCTGCATATTGCCATCCCAAAGCCACACCTCCTGAATGCACACTAGACAACATCACTACAATACATCATGTAATATTCATCAGAGAGTAATCTTTATAGTTCAATTAGAAATTACAATACCAAACTTAAAAAAAGAAAGTAGAGTGTTTGTTTGTCTGCAGTTCTCTGTCTGACCCGTGTCCATAAAGGTTGAAATGATGTAATCCTTTCTGTGTGAAAAGAGTGCACTGAGATATTCACTTACATATTTTGATTGACAGGACAGCCTATTGTAATGTTCAGGCCTAATGTTTTGATTGGACTATTTTTTATTTTTTTTGGTCCTACGCCTTCCACAGAACATTAAAATACACGTTAATACATTTAGACCACTTCACTTAATGATCGCTATTATGATGTGAAGAGATTTTTCAGCCCTCAAAACAAAAGTTGCTTCTAAAAACAATCACCTATTGCACTTTTAAAGTTCGTTTTTTTCTATATATGAAGTCTTAAAGGAAATGTATTCATGTGAAGAGAGATTTACATTGGCTTTTGATGAATCTAGCTTAATTGTAAATACTACTGTGTGTAGTTGTTGTTGGGTTATTTATCATTTTTACTAAGAGTAAGTGTTATTTTTTTTATATTGTTGAAAAAAAATATTCAAGTTATCTTTATTTGTCAAGGTTTTGTTGAATAATTAAATCATTGATAGAATGCATTGAAATGAATAAATAATATATTGGATTTTAAGAAATTTGTCTATCATTTTTAATCATATAATAAAAATAATATCATGAATAAAAATTATAATTTATTTTTAATCATAATAAATGTTTTGTTGTTGCTTGAGGTTGTTTTTGTGATTTGGCATAACCTTTCTGCTGAAACCGCATTAATAAAATACATCAAATATAAATAAATATAATGACTTGCACGTAAACTGACATTGTTAAAAGAACAAATAATTTCCATTGTCAGATGAAAACAATCTTATTGCTGTGACATTAATAAATAATTAGTCCGTATAAAACGGAAAAGTTAAAATAATTTGTTGTATTGATGTCATTTATTATTTATATTACTTTGTATTTCCCATGAAAATAACAGGGTGTTAAAATGTCTTAAATTTAAAAAACGTGTTCACGTGTTTATGATTGACCACAGCTGGTCCTGCATTTTCAACGCAGGATTCACCAATCGGATGATTCCTAACTCACTATAAATAATCAGTTTCTTACCTTAGTTATCTTCGTCTTGAAGAATCCCCCCTTCCACCTCTACTCCTCCCTCCTTTCCTTGACAGGGCGGCCCGGCGGCACAGTGATTAACACTGTTGCCTCACAGCAAGAATGTCATTGGTTCTTACTTTGCCAGTAGACGTTTCTGTGCGGAGTTAACAAGTTCTCCCTGTGCCCACGTGGGTTTCCTGCAGGTTCTCCGGTTTCCTCTCACAGTCCAAAGACATGACATAGGTGAATTTACCAAATCAAATTGGCACCATTGATGAGGTCTTAATCAGCAATTCCTGATTACCATTAGCCATATAATAAACGGGGGAGTCCTCGAGACCTACCTGAGTTCAAACTCCCCTCGCAAACTGGAGGGAGCCCCGGACTCGAGGATCTTATGAGCTCAGGGCTCTCTCCCGGGACAGCATGCCAAACACGCTTTATAATCAAGTGTGAACTCTTGAAATGTAGATGTTTTGTCAGTTATATATTTGGCATCATTATTATTATTATTATTATTATTATTATTATTGTAGATGTTTAGGAGTATATGTTTGTATCTTCTTCTAGCATACTGGCGTTTCTGGCTGTGTGTTTCTGTGGTGTACGAACTCTTCCTCATCTTCATCCTCTTTCAGGTTTGTTTTTTACCCTCAACAGCACAACTTTACATTTAAACACAACAAAATATGGACAAATGTATCCAGTGTTTATTTATTTATTATTATTTACTCTATTTTTTCCTTCCAGACGGTGCATGACGGCAGGCAGTTTATGAAGTACATCGACCCAAAACTGGGCGTCCCACTTCCTGAAAGAGATTATGGCGGAAACTGTCTCATCTATGACCCTGGACACCCTGCAGATCCCTTTCACAATATCTGGGTAGGCGTTAAAAGCAGCATAAATAAAAGCATAATACTGATGCATCCGCTACAGAGAGTCATGCATAAGCCAGGTCACTTACAGAGCATTACATCCACATCTGATCCTACATCATACACAGATTTATAATGCGCATACAGTAGGTTAGAGAGATAATGTACAGACATCGCAGAATAAAGTCTGTATGTTGTCCTGCTTTTGCTTTTGTTGTTTCATAAATAAATAAATATTTAAATAGAGATGAATTATTGATTTAAATTGGAATATTTTAATGTGAGAAGAGCCTGGAGTGTGTGATATGAGAGAAAATTAGAACAGATGTGTAGGAAGAACAAATGAGAACATTTCACTGTATTGTGATGAATTTCGATTTATTTATTATTATTAAATAATGATTTTTATATAATAATAATAAGTAAAAATAATTGACAGGTAAAGCTTAGAGCTCTTTTGTTTGTTTATTTTTAACTATACAATGTCTAGTCATCAACAAAATTTCAATCAAAATACTAAATTATTATTATTATTATTTATTAAAGGATTATTTTAGGGAGCTTTTTGTAAACAACAAACCTCATCCCAAATACAGATGGTTTTTAAAAATATAAACATTCATTTTCCTTCGGCTTAGTCCCTTGTTTATCAGGGGTCGCCACAGCAGAATGAACTGCCAACTATTCCAGCATATGTTTTATGCAGCGGATGCCCTTCCGGCCGCAACCCAGTACTGGGAAACACCCATACACACTCATTCACACACACACACTCGTACACTACGGCCAATTTAGTTCACCCAGTTCACTTATACTGTATGTCTTTGGACTGTGGGGGAAACCAGAGCACCCAGAGGAAACCCACGCCCTCACGGGGAGAACATGCAAACTCCACACAGAAATGCTAACTGGTTTAGGCTGGACTCGAACCAGCGACCTTCTTGCTGTGAGGTGACTGTGCTAACCACGTGTTGCCCAAAATATAAACATGAATCATAATATAAATAATGGCTTTTTTTTCCTTTAACAGAAAATGATCAATAGTTTTTTTAATACTTAATCAAAAATAACACTAAAATCACTCCATGTTGTGTTCCCAACAGGACAAAATGGATGGATTTGTTCCTGCCCATTTTCTTGGCTGGTACATTAAGGTTGGTGTTAAAATGAAATATCTGAATCCATCACCCAGTGTTTGATTTGATAAGCTTAAGATCATGTCTGGCTTTGGCAAGTGAATGTGCAGCAACATGTTTAAAAGCAGCGTCAGAAATTGAGTTAGAGTCTATTGGTCATGTTTTTGCTTCACTCTCTCAATGTGTGTGTGTTTGCGTGTGTATGCCAGACGCTGATGATCAGGGACTGGTGGATGTGTATGATCATCAGTGTGATGTTCGAGTTTTTGGAATACAGTCTTGAACACCAGCTGCCAAACTTCTCCGAGTGCTGGTGGGACCATGTGAGTAAAACACACCAGATACACACTGGAAATCATGCATTATACTAGGGCTGGGCAAAGAAATAAAATTTTTTTTTTTTTTCAAAAGTGGTTGATATAATATCAGTTCTCAAAAGCTGTAATCAGTGTATAGACCAGAGATGCCAAAGTTGGTCCATAGTAACCTTTAATTTGGCCCACTGTCCCATCTGAGAAGAGAGGGAGAATGACCAGTATTTATTTATATAGGTATTTACTTAACAGATATTGTCATTTCTGATTTCATGTAACATTTGTTTGTTTTATTGTTAAGCTACAAAAAAACTACCTGAAATTAAATGTTGTAAATGAATCAGATTTTTAGTTTTTTATGTAAATACTGTCACTTTACAGATAGAGGACAATGCACTAGACATCGGCATCTTGACTAGTGTATACAGCATTGAACTCCATTGTGTTATAACATGAATTATTTGTTTTTATTGAAATTAATTAATTATAAGATGTAAAAAGATATAATGCATTAGGTCATAAGATTAAAGTAATTTTTGCTATTTATTTTTAAATATATTAAATAAATTAGGACATTACCTATTGCAACTTTAATGAAATAGTTTGCTATATTTACCTTCGGCCCACAACCCTCAATCAAGTTTGGCTTTTGGCCCTTCATAAGAAAATGTTTGGGCATCTCGGATATAGACGTACAGATAGATAGAATCGAGTCCTGGATTATACAGTTTTAAAGCAAATCCTGTCTCATTGCCTCTGCCCTGCTGCAGTGGATCATGGATGTGTTGGTGTGTAACGGGCTGGGCATTTACTGTGGCATGAAGACGCTCGGTTGGCTCTCCATGAAGCCGTATCAGTGGCAGGGCCTTTGGAACATCCCAACATACAAGTAAAACCCAAATAAACCTTTTAGAAATTTGTCTGCAAGTCGAACAATGTTATGACGTTTCATTGTTGTGTTACAGAGGGAAAATTAAGCGTATTGCCTTCCAGTTTACTCCATACAGCTGGGTCAAGTTTGAATGGCGTCCCGCATCAAACCTGCGAAGGTGGCTTGCAGTATTGGGTATTATTTTCATGGTGAGTCACATGACCAATCACTGCATTTTTTTTATTTAATTTTTGAAAATTGTACCTTATTCTCCTGCTTTTTGCAGTTTTTGTTGGCAGAGTTGAATACGTTTTATCTGAAGTTTGTGATGTGGATGCCTCCGGAGCATTATCTGGTGCTTTTCCGGCTCGTTTTCTTTGTGAATGTGGGAGGAGTGGCCATGCGAGAGATCTACGACTTCATGGATGACCCGTAAGTACAATTGACAACATTTCAAAATGTTCAAGATTTCTTTTAAAGAGCCCTTCCTGTGTATTGCTTTCCTTCTGACCCAAGCATTAGGAAAGAACTGATGAACTTTATTTTTAATGAAGCTCCAGACATTTGTTTACTTCGTTTCACAACAGATTTGATCACAAACAAGGCACAATACAATGCAGGATTTTCAGTTTGAAAGTAAGATGATGTTGACTATATTGTATCCAACAACAATGTTGCAGCACTGTTTTCATGACGTGCTCACTATTATTACAGATGCTCTGTCATGTGCTGAGTGTTTATGCCGCCTTAACCCTAAATCACAGCAGCGTTCATCTGTGAAGGGCGTAGGTTTCAAACACAAATGCAGGAGTTCACATTAGTGGGTACATAACTGTCCTGTCAAACCTTAGAAAATGTTTAAATACGCAAAACTGATAGCCAATCACAGCGCAGGACCAAAAATAGCCTATTACTTATAAAGGATCGTGTTTTTGGTTGTCAAAATCTTGATAACATTATTAAGTGTACATCAGGGAACAGTACAGAATTTAAAAAGGCAGTTTATGATCTCTTCAATGGTACTTCAATACAAATTGAAAATTGTAACTTTGTCCACATTGTATCATACCCATAAGACAGAATTCATGTTAGGAAGATATTTTAAATCAAATCAGTCTATTGAAAGTCAGTTCACCAAAAGGTCTGTGTAACTGAACGCGTTTGTAATGAAATATAAAAAACAAATCTTGCTATTCAAGCATCAGTTTTGCATCGTCATATTCAGTGATGAATTGTACCATCTTGTGGGCATTTGAAGAATTATGTGCTAAATCACAGTAACCCTTACTACTTAACCTTTAATTTAATAAGCTTTTATATGCATTTTATTTATGTGTACAATTATTTATCTCCCTGTTGAATATTACATACCATTCATCAATTCTGCCTTTCACGGAGGCCGTTTGTTGTGAAGCATTCTGGGATTGCACTAGTTTCACATGATACATGCTGTGCTACTTAAGATGTGCCGCTTTGTTGTTTGGAGACGGAGGAGCTTTTTTTGTCCTAGACATGTTAATGAGGCCTACAATATGACCTAGTTATGAAACTTACTAGGAACAGGGTGCTTTTTTTTTTTTTTTTTTTCTTTGGTCCTCATTCACAAACGAAATGATTTTTTTGTGTAAATCCTTCGTAAAGCTACAAATAAATGTTTAACTCTGGGATTAACATAGCATTCCTGGACATGTAATTTTATGTAGCTGGAATTTGTAGGCGGAGACTATGCAAATTGGAAATGATCCTATTATTTATTTATTTTTTAATTATAAACATTTAACTATCAAATCTGATTTTTATGAAGCATTTGTGAATTTGGAGGGTTTTTTTTTATTATTATTAATTTATTTTTTAGGGGTCAGATTACCCCCATTTTATTTACGAATGTTTCCTGAATGAGGCCATTTGTGTGCTTGCAGTTTGTAAATTTGGTGTGTTATTTTGATCTCAGGAAATTCCATAAAAAGCTGGGCCAGCAGGCATGGATTGTGGCGGCCATCACTGTTACAGAGTTTCTGATCGTGGTCAAATATGATCCCAACACCATCATGCTACCAATCCCCTTCTTCATCACTCAGTGCTGGATACTGGGAATCGCACTCATCCTCGTTTGGACCCTGTGGCGCTTCTTTATTCGGTAATAAACCCTACATATCTGCTCTGTCACCATAATCACTCGTAAGCCTTCCAAATGCTAATTTTAATCTATTATTTTTATTATTATTATTATTATTAGTAGAAGTAGTAGTAGTAGAAGTAGTAGTAGTAGCAGTAGTACTAAAAGTAGTAAAATAATAATAATAATAAAACACTTTATTATAAGTTTTTTGGATTTTTATGGTAACATATGTATCAAATACATTTCTTTATCCACTTTGCGTGGAAGAAAAAAGCAAATTCTTTCAGCACTTTTTGCTCAATACTTTTACTAATAAATGCTGTTCAAGTGTTGTTAGTTCATATTAACTAAAGTAAACTAACATGAAACTTTATTTTAAAGTGTTATCAATGAAAGGCTTAGGGTTATCTTTTGCTTACTATACATTGAAAATTGTATGCCAAAAAATATGTGGCCAATATTGTTCTTTCAATCAACCTCACTACACTCACTACAACACTAGTTTTATTCTTAAATGCACACAAAAAATGTAAAAATGCTGTATCCAGATAAAAATCTGTTTATTGCTCCTGAATTGTGATATATAGCATATTGTAGCATGTGTTTTTCTTTTTTTAGAGACCTTTGAATGTAAATTAATATAAAATTATTTTATATGCGTTTTATGAGTTTATTTTAAAATAAAATGTCAAAAATGATTTTTATCCGCACAGAATACCTTATATTCCAGTTAATTCTTTGCAATATGTCTTTTATTGTCATAAAAATATCTAATATGCCTCATATGATTTTTGGTAAGTAAATGTAATTGTTATTTGGTAATATATAGTTGTTAAAAGAATTACATTTTAGTGTCCACATTAGTGTCATCTGTACGTAATGTTGAAATGTATGCTAGTCGTTATTTTCTGCTCCGAAAAATACAATTAAACATGATGCGTTCATTCATATTTTTATAAATAATGTGCTTCTGACTATATGAAGCATAAAAAAACTGCTCTTTTACTCCTATTAGGCAGGGTTGCCAGGTTCCAAGAAAATTTTCCAGTCCAATGACAACTCAAAACCCACGCAAAAGGAATGAAAAGTAGCCCTTTTTCCCCCTTTTTCAATCACAGTCAATTGCTGGATTCCCACGTAGGGAAATGTTTACCATATCGTCTCAGATATTACTGTGTATTATTTGTAATACACATACTTGTAGATGTACTGACTTTACTTTCCGCTGCACGTCAGCTGATGCCTTCAGCAAACCTCCTAATACGTGCTGCACGAGGACTTTTATGATCATTTATGAACATCAAAACTTGTGGATCTGTTTGGGAAAATATTAGACTGTATGTCACTGCATCCAAAATGACTAAAAATAATACAAAACAATATAACTAAAGCAATCTCCACCGCGCTGAGCGAGAGCGCTTATCTGCCTGTTAAACTGAACAGTCGCATCATCGATGACATAAGCGTGCTCAGGCTCGGAATGCAAAATGCAGTGTGAGTGCAGGCCGAGGGGGGGACAAGTGTGCATTGGCACAGTTCAAGGCAACTGTGCCTAGTGTGAGTACGCCCTAAGTACCTTTTTCAGATATGATATGTGACGCACCGTCAGACCGTTTTACTCACTTACTTGAAGCAGTTTTTGGGTTGCCAGGTATGCATTATAGAATCAATGTCCATTAAGAAATTATTCAGTTTTAATTTTATATTTTCAAGAAAGAAACAATTTGGCAGTCAGCGCATGTTATGAAGGTAGCCCCAAAAAAACACAACTTTGATTTATTTCCCGCAATTGCATTTAAAAAAACGTAAAAAATAGAATTGTCCAGGACAAATGCAATGCTTGCAACACTGCTGTTAAGAAAGCTTGACGTCCTCTTCAAATATCTATGTATTTACTTATTTGTTAAATGATTAGTTCATTTATTGGCTATTATTGTTCATGATCTGCTTCT
The DNA here is from genome assembly GCA_903798125.1 of Danio choprae. Taxonomy (NCBI): domain Eukaryota; kingdom Metazoa; phylum Chordata; class Actinopteri; order Cypriniformes; family Danionidae; genus Danio; species Danio choprae. Next base: position 3,560,807 of record CAIGQW010054212.1, read on the forward strand.
GTAGTACGTTTAGACTATATCCCATAATGCAATATTTGTACAACTTGCCTAAGATTGTATTTTTGGAAGCACATTGTACATTCATCCTTAATTTTGATATCATAATCTTGACATTTGAGGAATCATAGGTTGTTCTCTAATTTTGATTTCCACTGTAAACCACAGTAAGCAATATACAGTTGAAGTAAGAATTATTTGTCTTCCTGTATGTTTTATTCCCCAATTTCTGTTTAATGGAGAGATTTCTCAACACATTTCTAAACATAATAGTTTTAATAACTATATTCTAATAACTGATTTCTTGTATCTTTGCCATGATGTCAGTACATAATATTTTACTAGATATTTTTTAAGATACTAGTATTCAGCTTAATATGACATTTAAAGGCTTAATAATGATATATAATATGGTATAATGATGGTTTGAAAAAAAAATTGCTTAAGGGGGCTAATAATATTGACCTTAAAGTGGTTTAAAAAAAAATTATAAACTGCTTTTATTCTAGCCAAAATAAAACAAAGACTTTCTCCAGAAGAAAAAATATTATAGGAAATACTGTGAAAAATTCCTTGCTCTGTTAAACATCATTTGGAAAATATTTGAAAAAGGAAGAAAATTCACAGGAGGGCGAATTATTTTGACTTCAACTGTACATAGAAAAACACTATAATGTAATTATACACTACTCAAATGTTCTTACCTGAATGTTAACCGACCAATCTTCCTCCCTTGATAGTGACATCACACTCCGATACAAAGAAACGCGGCGACGCAGACAGGAAGTCTCTTCAGAGCGGGACGGCAGCAGTTCGGCCCTGTCAGGCCGGAGCAAACTCAACGGCAGCATGGACTCAGTCCGTCACAGGAAGTCGTGAATCCACCAAAACACAAACAGCACATTATTACTACGTTTGTGTTTCTAATCCCATTCAGATCGTACCAACGCTCTCCAGCTACGTCCCGACAGAAGACGCCATCGTTTCCTCCACTCGCAGAGAGGGTTTGTTGTATATTTAGGAATAAATAATGTATTTGTAGTGTTAATCGCGATTAATCGCATCCAAAATAAAGGTTTGTATTTACATAATATATATGTGTGTTTGTATATATTTATGTATATATAATCACACACACGCATGCATGCCTGTCAGTTGGTTCAAATGTTTATTTTAGATATAAAATATGTATATGAAATTTAAATATCTATGTAAATATTTAGTTTTTATGTACTGAAACATTCTAAATATATATAATAAACACACATACACACATATATGACGTAAAAACAAAGGTTTAATTTGGATGTGATTAATCTCCATGAATTGTGTCCAAAATTAAGGTTTGTATTTACATAACAAATATATGCAAACACACATATATTATGTATATATAAATAACAAAAATATATATAATAACGCATGCATGTGTGCATTTATATATACATAATATAAGTGTGTTTGTATATATTTGTGTATATATATATATATATATAGACATGTATGCGTATATGAGATAATGTTTATTTATATTTAGATATAAAATATGTATATGA
>CAIGQW010054212.1:3572359-3586218 GCA_903798125.1 Danio choprae
TGTTTGTTGTCAAAACTGAAAGCTGGAGGGGCGTGGTTAAGTATGTTAGCCACGCCCAATACCTCAGACAGACCTAATCTGACAATTTAAGAACAGGAAGTATATTTTCAGATTTGAATTTTAGATTACAAGGGCAAACTATTTTTTTTCTTAATGACATGCACAGATAAATTGTTCACCACAAAACTAGCAATGTGAGCTAAAAAAATCAATATAGTTAGTTTTGATTTTGTTTGTATATTAATAGAATAATACTAGTATCTAAAAAAGCTGACAAGTAGTGTCGTGCTAGCATGCTAGTAGCGTGAAAGTACATTCTTGTATGGTTAACAAATTAAATGTTAAAATCTGTCAAATCTGCTTCTCTCTCTCTCTTGCAGATATCTCTGTTTCTGGATGTTTTAGTGTGTCTTTGCACTGATGTGACCGAGCAAGAATTCATTAATGGAGAGAGAACCGGCTGCATTTCTCCCTCCTCGCCTCAGGGGGCAGCAGTGAGGAGCGGGCGCGCGGTTCTGTGGAGGAGTCTCAGAGGATCCTCTATCTCTATGTGTAGGCTTTCACTATTTTTTGTCTTTGACTATTAGGCTGCGTCCGAAATTGCATACTTCCATACTATATTCATTCATTCATTCATTAATTATCAACCGCTTTTCTGGGGCCGGGTCGCGGGGGCAGCAGTCTTAGGAGAGAAACCCAGACTTCCCTCTCCCCAGACACTTCCTCCAGCTCCTCCGGGGGGATCTCGAAACGTTCCCAGGCCAGCCGAGAGACATAGTCCCTCCAGCGTGTCCTGGGTCTTCCCCGAGGCCTCCTCCCGGTGGGACATGCCTGGAACACCTCCCTAGGTAGGCATCCAGGAGGCATCTGAAACAGATGCCCGAGCCACCTCAGCTGACTTCTCTCGATGTGGAGGAGCAGCGGCTCTACTCGGAGCTCCTCAGCTCGATAGAGCTGCCACCCTGCAAAGGAAACTCATTTCAGCCGCTTGTGTCAGAGATCTTGTCCTTTCGGTCATGACCCAAAGCTCATGATCATAGGTGAGAATAGGAACGTAGATTGACCGTACTATATAGTAGATTGTCCATACTATATAGTACGCTAAAAATAGTATGCGAGCTGAGTAGTATGTACTAATTCATAGAATTCGAAAAACAGTATGCGAGAAGTACCCGGATGACCTACTACTTCTGGCGAGATTCTGAAGTGCGCATTGGATGGACGCTACACTATCCCTTAATGCACTGCGAGAGATTTCATGAATAGAAGTGAAATGATGCAACTGACACGTGTAGGTCACGTGATGATGACAAAATGGCAGAGGTAGTATGTCCGAGTTCCATACATACTACTGACATTCATAGTGTATAGAACGTACTTTTCTAACGGCCGAGTAGTAAATTTAAATGCAGTACCTACTGAGTAGTAGGCGATTTCGGACGGAGCCGAAGTTTACTCTCAAAACATCTAAGGACAGATATAACAAGAATATTATGGTATGTTTCTCTTTGTTTTTCTAGTTTACATTCTAGATGGTCGCTATGATTATTTGACTCAGTCGGGACGGGAACATGTCGACCGTCTGACAAAATCTGGATCTGAGACGACGATTCTCTCTCATATTGAGGTAGCAACTGTTGCGAATATCAATTTTTGTTTTTAATGTTTGTTATTTAAAAGTTTATTTCTGTTGTGAAGGATGTGGAGTGTGTGGCTGAAGGAAGCAGGGTGATAAATAGCGTCCTGGAAGGAGATGTTTGCGTATCTGCAGGAGCTGTTGTGCAACACTGCCACCTAAAGGTCTGGATGGTTTTAATTCATCTTGGTTAACTTAAATCGAAAGATATGAAACTGGCTTAAGTTATTTCTAGACAATATTTAGACCAAATATTCAGTTTCACTATTAAATAACTTATAATTTCTTCTTCTTCTTCTTCTTATTCTTCTTCTTCTTCTTCTTCTTCTTCTTCTTCTTCTTCTTAAATAATCACATTACTTATAACTTTGACTTTTAGATTTTTTTGTGTTGTTCTGTAAAATTAAATATATTATTAGTAGGCTGCACTTCTATTCTATCTATTTGTTTTTAACTTGTTTTATTGATTTTATTTTTTGCTGTACATACAAATAATAGAATTTTAATATATAAATTTTTATCATAATCTTAAATTATAATCCTCTTGATTGTAGTAGAATATTATAGTATTATTGAATAGTATTATTATATTATAGTGATTATAGTAGTTTTGCAAAGTAATATTTCTTGAACAAGTTTATGCATTTTTAAAATATCACATGGCATTTCATATATTTTGTGTACAAAAAACAATGTTTTGAATGATGATGATGATGATGATGATGATTATTCATACAAATAAAAATACAGTATTTTTTTTTTACTGTGCAGTTTTTGTTGAATTAAATTCATTATACACATTAAATACAACCTTAGCATACGAACTTAAAATTCTCTATTAAAATATAGTTATCAATCACAATGTGCCAACTGTCAATTACAGGGTCCAATCCAGGTGAATTCTGGGTGTCTTCTGTCTGGGCTTGAACTGACATCATCATCCTACATTCAGCGTCTGCCTCTGTCCAGTGACATCCTCATTCAGGCTCATCGAGTGATGCTGGGAGAGATTAAGTTAACCGTATACACAGCTTTTGGAGCCCATGACGGTTTAGAGGTGAGCTTTATTTATTATTTATTATTCATTTCTTTGAGTTTATTTTCAACAACAATAACAATGCATGTTAATTTTGTGTATTTTATTCATTATTTGCCTTTTTTACTCCACCCAGGCCTCCGCTGATGATGTCACTGCATCATTCCTGAATCAGAAATGGAGTGATTTTTATTCTCGGACTGGAATACAGTAAGAATGATCATTTTGGAGTAAAGATTCACCTGAAGAACTGATTCGAAGTTCACTTTAATGATGAAAGCAAGTAAAAAAATTTATTAGCAAGTAAAAAATTTTTTTTAAGTCTAATGGGAAACATAATGTTTCTCGTCAAACTGGGGAAAAACTAAACTCAAAGTTTGTGCGGTGTCAGTAAATGTGAAACAGTCTTTTGGTTGGTTAATGTTTTCTGCAACAGTTTTTGTTAATCACTCAATCAGCCAGAATTTTTTTATGCATGACAATGGACCTGCTTTCACCCAGCAAAACAGATCCTGGAAGTTGAAATCATTGAAATAATGAAATGGCCATCCAAGAGTCCTGACCTAAACCTGATTGAAAAATCTCTGGAAAACCTTGGTGACAAAGTTATGGCTATGAAGATGTTTTTTTAAAAAGATTTCTGACTGCTATAACCTTCATAAATATTACTTGTAATGCTAGTCAATACTATGTGCTAGTCATTGCTGTTCAGTATTTCTGATCAGTGTTTTCCACCAAATAAAGGGTTTTTATTGACGTGTCTTAGTTATTTTGTAAAACACTGTTCTACTGTCACGGTAAAGACAACTAACATTTTGAACATTTTGATTATTTCTAAAAACCCGATCAAGTGTTTATAAATTTAAATTGTGATCTTGACTGTGTGTTTGTGTTAAAGGCCTCTGTACCTCTGGGGTCCTGAAAGAAAGGAGTCAGGCTGTCTGCTGGATGCCCGTTTGTTTCCCGTGTTCATGCCACACTCAGGACCTGTTGGCCTGGAGGGAGTCTGTTGGCTTCTGGGTGGCCCTGGGACACTGGACAGCTGGAAGGAAGCCTGGAGAATCTCGCTCCGGGATATCCTCATCCTGACGGACCAGCAGACGGAGTTACACTGGAGAGAGGAGCTCTTCTTCAGTGTGGGACGAAGGAGAGCCGTGGACACTCTAAAGGGCCACAGAGGTCTCAATTTACTACCGTTTTTTAGAGCAGCAGCACTGGCCGGCCAGCAGGAGGCGCTACTGCAGGCACTGGATTCAGGTGAGGAGTGAACAGGGTTTGTTTGGATCCTGGAAATCCTTGAAAATGCTTGAATTTTAATGTAGTGTTTTCAAGGTTTGAATAGTGCTTAGATTTTGGATAAAGTGCTTGAAACTGTCCAAAAGAAGAATAGTCTTGTTTTGATCAAATATCTTACTGAATTGGTAATAATAATAACTATTTAATTAAAAGTTTTTTTGCTTTTGCTTAAAATGAAAACTCTGGAGTCTGTGCATGTGCCTGTAGTCTTTTTTTCGTTGATAAAGCAGTGGGAGAAGAGAATATGCATGGAGAATTCCACTTCATTACTTAAAAATGCATGAAATTAAAGTAAATATACATTTAAGATGAAAGATGACACATTTAAAGGGATAGGTCACCCAAAAATTCAAATGTACTCACTATTTACTCACCCTCAAGTGGTTCCAAAGCTTTATGATTCTCTTTGTTCTGTTGAACACAAAAGAAGATATTTTTAAGAATGCTGAAAACCTGTAATGATTGACTTTCATAGTAGAAAAAACAGTTACTATGAAAATCAATGGTTTCAGATTGTAAAAACAAAAAGTAAAAGTTGAGTAAATGATGACATGTAAAATTAGGAAATTATGTATGTAAACTATCCCTTAAGATGTGCATGAATTACATTTAAAAGAGCCAATAACAGTAATTCAATGTTGGGCTTGAGGCATAAATGGCAAAAACAATCCCTTAAAATACCATACTATACTATAGAATACTATAACAAATAGCATCTGATATAATATGATGTATATGTAGCCTATGTAAATGTGTAATTTGCCATACTTGAAATGTGTTGGAAATGTTTGAAAACGCATCTGGAAAGTGCTTGAAAAGTGCTTAAATTTGACTTTGGAAAAGGTATAAGAACCCTAAAAGATGAGAGCAGACTTTTGAGTGTACTTAAGGTTTGTTGCTCTCTTAGTTGCTGCAAACAGCAGTGGTGACCTGGGAGTAGCGGCCCGCTGTCTGGCCTGTATCGCGGATGTTCTTGGCTGTCTGGCTGGCGAAGGGAAAGGCGGTTTGAGAAGCGGACCAGCGGCGAATCCATCATGGGCTCCTGCTTTTAAACTCCTCGAGGATGAGAACTTACCCGCAGGAGTCCAAGAACTGGCCAATCAAAGAGAGCGCTGGCTGAACAGGTCAGAACTAATGTGGCTTTTAAAATAAATGTATACTGATTTCCAATGTTTTGTAAGTTACTTAAAAATATGAATTATTAATTATATAATAAGGATGGCACAGTGGCTCAGTGGTTAGCACTGTCACCTCACAGCAAAAAGGTCACTGGTTCGAGTCCCAGCTGGGTCAGTATTTATGTGTGGAGTTTGCATGTTCTCCCTGTGTTGGTGTAGGTTTCCTTCGGGTGCTCCGGTTTCCCCCAAAGACATGCGCTATAGGTGAATTAAATAATTAAAATGGCCATAGTGTACGAGTGTGTGAATGAGTATGTATGGGTGTTTCCCAGTACTGGGTTGCAGCTGGAAGGGCATCCGCTGCATAAAACATACGCTGGAATAGTTGGCGATTCATTCTGCTGTGGTAACTTAATAGCTCAATTAGTAATTTAATGTCTTGACTCAGTACTACTTAATATCTGTATTAATTTTAGTGCATAAACAATAGAAATTAAACTTAATCCTTTACATTTGACTCAGACCGGACCTTTTAGCTTTATTAAAAATGTAACGCTACATTAAAGAATAATAAACATGATCAAAACACAAAACATTGACGAAACGCAAAGCAATGATATTTTCAAAAATATTTCATAATGATATTTTGATAAATACCATACATAAATACCATAATATTTAATAAATACCATACACTGACATACATTTCTGACTCAGTTCATTGTTTCTTAAGCACATTCAGTCGTCTTGATGAATGTATTCTTCAATAGTTGAAAAATATGATTATTCTGCTAAATATATCTGTAGAACCAAAATGACAACTCCTCTGCTTCTCTGAATTGATTTATACACAACTGTTGAACTTATGTACAGTATTTAAGGCAAGTACATTATATGTAATTGTACTTAACTGTACTAAAATTGCCTAAAACTGAAATGTATTCCCTTCATTTGAAAAGTAAAGTAATCTAATTATAGTAACTAGTTACTTTGTGACTAAAAACACCCAACACCAATGATTTCTGCAGAGCTGATTTGTTGGTGAGAGCTGCCAGGCATTATGAAGGGGCGGGGCAGATTTTGCTGAGGAAGGCAGTGATGTCAGCACGCCAGTTTGTTTTCATTGGCCAAGCAGAGATGCCACCCTTGGGTGAATGGCAGGAAGTGGAGTGTCCTGCTCGACTGGATCTGTCCGGTAAGAATGTCATCTGATCAGTTTTGTGTTTATGACTGACTCTACTGTGTGATGTTGAGAATAGCTTGAATTCCCCTCAGGCCATCTAAAGATGTAGGTGACATATTTTCATTCAGTGGAATATTAATGAATATTTTTGGCTGAAACCACGGGGATTCATTTGCTTCTGACAATTTGTAACTTTTTATTTAAGATTTTTCAATATATATATATTTTTTACAGGACTACCCTTTCCCCAACAATTTAGCCCCTTACAGATGACCCCTTATTATTTTATTTATAATATAAATACATTAAATAAATGTAAAAAAAAAGTACAGCCATCATAATTACTCTTCAGGGGATACATTTGTACATCAAGTTACATTGTGTTACATTGTAGTTACCTCAAATTACATTGGTGATAGGTTAAGTAACCTCTAAATACACATATCTAAATATGTTGTAATACTTTTCCACCTCTTCAGAAAAAACATTTGTAGACCTGCAGTCATTTTTTCCATTACATAGACCTGTTTAAGTCTCTGTATCCACTGAACCACCTTTGGAGAACCTTCTTCCATCCAATGTACTGTTATCATTTTTTTTGCAACCAGTAATAATATCCTTAGTACAAATCTTATTTCTTCATTAAACATTTCTTTGGACAGTGCTCCCAGTAAGCACACAACTGGATTGAGGGGCATATCTAATATTCATTCATTCATTTTCTTTTCGGCTTAGTCCCTTTATTAATCTGGGGTCGCCACAGCAGAATGAACCGCCAACTTATCCAGCGTATGTTTTACGCAGCGGATGCCCTTCCAGCTGCAACCCATCACTGGGAAACATCCACACACACTCATTCACACACATACACTACGGACAATTTAGCTTACCCAATTCACCTGTACCGCATGTCTTTGGACTTGTGGGGGAAACCGGAGCACCCGGAGGAAACTCACGCCAACACGGGGAGAACATGCAAACTCCACACAGAAATGCCAACTGACCCAGCCGAGGCTCGAACCAGCGACCTTCTTGCTGTGAGGCGATCGTGCTACCCACTGCGCCACCGTGCAGCCCTCTATATCTATACAATTTGAAAGTAATTAAAAAAAACATAGTCAACTGAATTGATATTCTTGACTCCTAACGATACATTGAGATTGTTGCAACCTCAAACAAGGTTACTGCAAATAAAGAGAAGATATTTGTATTTTTATGTATAATATTTATATGCATATTTTATTAACTCTTAATTTGATCTTGGGGTACATATGAGCCCAATCAACTGTTCCTTATTTTAAAAAAGAAAATGGTTTCCTTTAACTTATTGAAAGAAGATTTTGTCATTTTTCAGCACTTTCTAGTATGATGAAAATAAGTTTTCATTTTCTAGTTTGTTTTCATCTATAGTCACATAAAATAAATCTTGAGTCAGTTGTTCTGAAGGTATGTAAAAGGTTATATATATATATATTCTTTTTTACAATTATTCTAAGTTTTTGGGGTCATATAGACATCATTTCCAAAATTAATAAACAGGGTGAAAACACAGTTTGAAGGTTAACATCATCACCCCATCTTAATCCTTTGACTGCCGCTCTACCAAACGGTTGACCATGTTTTTACTGTTTTAAATAATGGCTTACACACACAGCATTGTTGGTTTACAAAAAAATCAAACAAACATCCTGTTGCGCTACTACACTTGATTTTGGTGTTACTGTAAAATAAATACGTTAAATGAGAATCTGAAATATTGTATGGCATACTTCAAAAAATAAAGGTGATTTAGTATTCAACAATGTTTTATTTCGAATATTTGTTAAAAATAAATTGATCTTACACTTCATATTTTCCGATTTTTCATAGTATATGTATTAAGTCTAAAGGGTTAACATAACTGACAAGGTTTAAAAAAAGACGTTTATAACGCATTTTGTGGGAAAAATATTGGTCTGTGCAAGAAACTGAACATTATTTACAACATTATTACTGCCTCTGAAAGTTTTCATGGGGTCTTGCGCTGCCCTTTTCATTTATGTTGTTAGTTCATTGTATTTCTGTTCTCTATATGTTACCTTTTATAAGATTTTTTCATGTATAAAACAATTTTTTGACTAGTAAGGTTTTGATTTCTCAGTTCATAACCCCTTTTATTTTTACGTGAACTATCCCTTTAAATGGAAAAAGAGAATGTAGAAAATTTCAGAGGCTCTTTCTCTGTTTGTGCTGAAAGTGTGTTTTGTAATATCTGAATTTGCTCTTCAGTGTTTCAGCTTTCAACAGTGACATTTACATTACACTGAACTAAACTGGTATGGGTGTTTCCCAGTGATGGGTTGCAGCTGGAAGGGCATCCGCTGCGTAAAGCATATGCTGGATAAGTTGGCGGTTCATTCCGCTGTGGCGACCCCAGATTAATAAAGGGACTAAGCTGAAAAGAAAATGAATGAATGAATGAACTTAACTGAACTCCAACTGTGAAAACTGCACTCAAGCAGTTACAATTTACTGGAACTTCATCTATGTTTAGCTGCTTTGACACAATCTACATTGTAAAAGCGCTATGGAAATAAAGATGAATTGCATTGAATTGAATATTAGGACATACATTTGTATAATAAAATGGGTTTGACACAGGTATTACAAGGAAATGTCTTATGAGGACATTGCCGATGTCCAATTTTTCAAAAGCCTTATAAATCATACAGACGTTTCTTGTTCAGGGCTAGGTTTAGGTGTAGAGTTGCTTTAGGGCGATAGAAAGTCTAGTTTGTACAGCATAAAATTAATGGGAACCAATGTAATGTCTCCACAATTCACAAAAACAAACCTGCGTGTTTCCATCATCAGGTGGCTGGAGTGACACTCCTCCTATAGCGTTTGAACACGGTGGACTGGTGGTCAATGTGGCCGTCAGGGTGGATGGAAAGCGACCGATTGGAGCCCGAGTTCGTCGGGTTTCAGAGCCTCATCTGCTATTGGTCAGTACCAGCGGTGAACCGTCCTGCAGCATCTGCACCAAAACACTCTGTGAGGATCTGACTGACATGGAGGACTATTGCCAGCCTCATGCTCCAGGTCAGACCATGTGTGTGTGTGTGTGTGTTTTAGATGTTTATATGTTGAAGTTGAAGCCCTTCTGAATTAGTAGCCCCCCCTGTATATTTTTTCCCTAATTTCTGTTTAAGAAAGGTTTATTCAACACATTTCTAAACATAATAGTTTTAATAACTCAATTCTAATAACTGATTTCTTTTATCTTTGTCATGATGACAGTACATAATATTTGACTAGATATTTTTTAAGATACTGGTATTGTTTTCATAGTGACATTTAAAGGCTTAACTAGGTTAATTAGGCAAGTTAGGGTACTTTATGCAAATCATTGTATAACAGCGGTTTGTTATAATATTGCTTAAGAAAAATATTGCTTAAAGCGGCTAATAATATTGACCTTAAAAAATGTTTTATAAAAAATTATAAACCGCTTTTATTCTAGCCGAAATAAAGCAAATCAGACTTTCTCCAGAAGAAACAATATTATAGGAAACACTGTGAAAAATTCCTTGCTCTGTTAAACATCATTTGGGAAATATCTGAAAATTCACAGGAGGGCGAATAATGTTGACTTCAACTGTACATGGACAAAACCTGCATGTGGAAAATCGGTGTAATGTTGTGTTTGTGCTGCAGGTGCCCTGTTAAAGGCTGTGTGTGTGTGCAGTGAGCTGGTGTGTGTGTCGTCTTCTGTCTCTCTGAAAGAGCAGTTGCTGCAGCGCTGGGGAGGCGGACTGGAGATCCACAGCTGGTCCACATTACCACATGGATCTGGACTCGGTGACTTTATTACTTTTGACTCAATTACTGTTTACACGTTCTGTAAAAGGTTTAATAAAGCACATTTTCTATTGACCTTATTCTTCACATAAAAAAACAGGCACAGCCATTGGAATCTTTTCGGGTCAAGACTTCCGGTCTCATTCACTTTCATTGCTTTTCAGACATTAAAAACAGCTTGTTATGCTGCTTAATGTTGCAAACGGACATTTTGTTATTATATTCTTCTTCTTTTTTATGTTTAGTCATGAACACACTTGTTTGTAGAGCGAGACTGTTTATTATTCCTAGTCATTTCTCCCATAGGCAACTGAATCACAATCACAAAAACAAGCGCACTTCCACAATTGTAGAATAAGGTCAATACAACACATTAATACACATTGATATATAAGTAATACTTGTGGTAATAAGAATGTAAAGTGATTATAGTTACTTTAATCATTTCATTTGAACTCTATTACTTGTGTGTAATGTTCTTTACTAGATATTTAATCCTACTACTACCGAGTAATAATAATAATTATTAATATTATTTGTATTATTATAATCGTCATTACTAAATTCGCTAAATAATAACATAAATAATAATAAATAATTTGTCTAATTTTTTAAACTAAATTTGTAGCAAATGTATAATAATACTTTTTTGGACTTTTTTATGTTGTATTTTATACTATTATACAATTATTATTTGCTTTAAAGCTTTACAATATTGTCATTTATTAGAAATATTAGATTTAAAAAATAATAATATTAGAATTATTTGAATGAATTAAAATGATCATGTAACTATATTGATATAACTTATATTTTTGTCATGTCTAAAGACACTATTTTATTGTGTATCATTATATTTTATTGTAATTAAATTGGATATATAAGTTGCGTTATGTTTAATAGATTAAGCAAATTTGTACTCATTTGATATTTAAATAAAATTCCCTCTAACTGTATGTATTTGTCCAGGCACCAGCAGTATTCTGGCAGGCGCAGCTCTTTCTGCAGTGTACAGATGCACAGGGCGGAGCTGCGACACAAACTCTCTCATTCATGATGTGCTTTACCTGGAGCAGATCCTCACCACCGGTACCAGACAGGATTTTATTACTTGTTTTATTATTATTTTATTATTCTCAGAATGACTCATCATCAAGCTCGTCCAAGCAGGAGTTTATGCTTCTTTAAGATTCTTTCAAATGTTTTAATGAAATAGTTTTAGTATGAGATGTATCTGTGCTATATGATGTATACAACATGCTCATTTTCAGGCTCTGGTCTTTATATCTTTGTACTGTACAACAAGTGTGTGTGTGTGTGTGTGTGTGTGTGTGTGTGTGTGTGTGTGTGTGTGTGTGTGTGTGTGTGTGTGTGTGTGTGTGTGTGTGTATGTGTGTGTATGTGTGTGTATATGTGTGTGTGTGTGTGTGTGTGTGTGTGTGTGTGTTCGTGTGTTCGGGGCTGGGGAGGGGCACATAACCAACCAGTGAAGATGATTGGTGTGTCTGTGAACGTGGTGTAACTGAGAACGTGATGGTTCGCTTAGAATACATTTCCATCATTTGCCAATCAGAGGCACACGCGCAGTCAGTGGCACACGCCAACGATTAGGAGTCAGAACGATGGCAAATCCAACAAGCGATTGCAGACTGGAGATATAAGCACTACTTTTCCCCTGTTAAGGTGAAAGGCAATAATGTTTATGGTAACATTTATAATGATTTGTTGTGTTTGGCTGTCTCTCACATTGTCCCACAACAACATTAAAATAGTGTAGATGAGTGTACAATGTTTTCTGTTTATTTTATAGTCATTTGACTAATTCGATTTCTTTTTAAGTAACGCAATAGACACTTTCCCTGGTAATTAGTTACTTTTATAATTATGTAGCTCAGTTAGTATTTGTGAGAAGTAACTATAACTACTTACTCTTTTAAAGGAACGTGCCCAACACTGATTAAAATGAAATAATCCTATGACTTGCACTGTTAAGAGTTACATTTACAAATGACAACATGATGTTTTGTCATTGTGGGATTTGCGTGTAGTTTGTAGAGTCTTAATTTTCTTAATTCTGTATATTCATTAATGTTTGACACATTCTTAATCTTATGTATCTTCTTATGTATCTTCTTTGTAAAGCACTTTGAATTGCTATTGTGAATCAAATGTACTATATAAACAAAACTTTCCTTGTCTTTCAGGTGGAGGATGGCAGGACCAGGTCGGCGGGTTATTTGGCGGAGTCAAAGTGGCCCGATCTGCACCTCAGTTGCCGCTGCGAGTGGAAGTAGAGCCGCTTTCTCTGACTCCACACTTCCTGTCTGTCCTGCAGCAGCATCTTCTGCTGGTTTACACTGGAAAGACACGATTAGCACGAAACCTGCTGCAGGTATGAGAGGCTGACGCTGACCAGCAGACATGATGAAGAGTGTGGGAGATTTCACTGGGTCACTGTGTGTGTGTGTGTGTAGGACGTGGTGCGCAGTTGGTATGCGCGTTTACCCTCCATCGTACAGAACGCACAGCAGCTGGTGAGCAATGCAGAGAAGTGTGCTGAAGCCTGCAGAGACGGTGAGACACACATTTACACACACATAAACACACACACACACACACACGTTAAATGATCTTTGTCTTTCAATCTGCCGTGATTATTCAACTCTTTTAATTAAAAGGCTGTTTATACAAATGTATTTCCTAAAATATATATGTTTTTAATAGTATATTTGTATTTAAAGATTGAAGATAATTATATTTTTGATTTCAAAAGTGTTTATTATTTAGCCTCACAGTTTTCAATTCAATTCAGGTTTATTTATATAGCGCTTTTTGCAATGTAGATTGTGTCAAAGCAGCTTAACATGTTCTAGTAAAGTCCAGATTTCAGAGTTTAGTTCAGTTTAGTTCAGTTCAGTTCAATGTGGTTTAAGTTTCACTGCTGAAAGTTCAAACACTGAAGAGCAAATCCACCGAAGCGCAGCTCCACAAGTCCCGATCCGAGCAAGCCAGTGGCAAGAGCCGCGAGGAAAAAAACTTCACCAATTGACGAAGTGAAGGGAAAAAAAAAACCTAGAGAGAAACTAGGCTCTGTTGGGCACGATCATTAATCTTCTGGCCACATGTCCTGTGAGGAGCAGCAGTCTGGGCGCCGGAGGCTGGAGAAGCTGGACGTCTATCGTGGAAAAGCTGCAGGTGTGGGTAGGGCATCGGCGAGAGGTCAGACTGACCCACAGGATCAATGCGTGGACTTGTTACAATACAGTTACAATGTATATTTAGAATATATTTAGCCAGAAAAAAGAACAACAAAAAATGTATTATTTGCACTATCAAGAAGTGCACATGTAAGGGACTGACAGTTCACTCAATGTATACGATAAATAGTGACTTATCTATTTTTTTTAAAACATTGACTTGAATATAATAACATAATATCATGCCCTACATTATATTTATGAATAAATGTCTAACAGAGACCCCCTCCCCTATCAGCCAATCACTGTGGGAATGGTTAGTAAGCATGCTGACATCATCCATAGCCACTAACGTTTCTAACCTTTATCCTCATCTACAAACCTTTCTCTATTCTTTAGTAAAAACATGTCTCAGCAGCTTTGTGAATGGGTTTTAGGGCATTTTCACACGGGACATGACAGCCGGAAGTGTCTAATTAATTTTCTTTTTTTTTTTTTAATTATCTTTTTATTTTCTCAAATAGGTTTTACACTTACAACAGGTACATGTCAG
>CAIGQW010054212.1:3586618-3597998 GCA_903798125.1 Danio choprae
ATTAGATTTTACAACTTTATATCAGAACAAGAATTATGGCAAAATGTAAAATATAAACCTTGGATTCTAACATCATAATATTACATTAAAAACTGCATTGAAAATAACTTATAGTTTTAATTCTGCTATGGACGTCTACTTTAATCATGACTACTGTGAGATATCTGTAATTAGCATTTTGCCTAGTACAAAAATTCGTAATATGTAGAATCACAATTAGTCAAAATTAATATGTCGATATCTGAAAATATTTTAATATAGAACAAAACTAGTCGCAATAGCAAGCATGTATCAAACTCAGTTCATGGAGGGCTGCAGCAGCACAGTTGAACACAGCTTAAACATTAATTAAACAGACTTGATCAAACTAATTGGGTCCTTCTGGCTTGTTTGAAATCTACAGGTAAACGTGTTGAAGCAGGGTTGGAACTAAACTCTGAAGGGCTGCGGCACTCTGGGAACTGAGTTTGACACCCCTAATGGTTATTATGACTATAAAAGAAAATTGAAAATGTCTTAAATACAGTTACGGTTAATTAAAACTAAGTATACATTTAGATATGGAAGTTTTACTATCCAAAACTAAATCACGACAAGTAGGCTGCACATAAAACGGCCACAACAAATAATCATTGGGAAAGTTCTTACTGTAGTATTCTCACAAACGTTACGTGAGATTTGCTTCATGTCTGTCACTGTGCTGTTTATCTGACGCAGCCGAGGCGGAGATTGAGGCGCACTCTGACAGGCACATGGGAACGGTGGGCAGAGAGAACCAGCATTAAAGGCACAGGCAACAAAAACAGCTACATTGTGTTCAGAGCAGAAAATCCCAATATTCTGAAAGGTATAATAAATAATCTGATGGGTGTTTTGAGATGAAACTTTGCAGACACATTCTGGAGACACAAAAGGCTTACATTAAATCTTGAAAAAGAGGTAAACTAGGTGGCCTTTAAATACAGGAGATTTTTTACAGCATTTGCATTTTAATTGGTAATGAACCATTTCATGTGCAGTAATTTGATGTAAAAATATTAAAGATGTGTATGAAGATTGAGAATATGTGCCTGTACAACTACTGATGTCTACAAAAGGATTTCTGCAGTCAACAATTTTTAATGCAGCATCCACAGACGATATATACTGAAACACATCAGAGATCCACAAATCACTCCGCTCACAAAAACATTTCATAAAACACTTGTGAAATTCTCTACAGTAAGTGTAAACATTATCAGTCCAGAGAATGTGTCCACAGAGAAGCTCCACAGCCATTGGTCATATCAAAGCATCTGCCGTGCTGACATCACTGGTGTGCTAAACTCGGGTTAGGAAGCTCAGGTTGAGGCTGCTGGGGAGCTGGAGGGTCTCGAGGGCCACCGGTGAAGGGTTGAAGGGGAACGTGACGGGGAAAATAATCTTAGCATCCATCAGTAACTGAGAAGACTCCTTACGGTCCTTTAATAAAGTCTGGAGAATGGAGAAGTGTTTGAACATGTAAATCAAACTTTAAAAAAAACATAAAACAACTCTGCAGTGTTCATTTTGACAGTAATTCTTAAAAATCTTACAATTATTCTGATGACAAACTAAAGAGCATTTAAAGTGATAGTTCAGGAAAATATTTAATTTACTAATTATTTTATTCACTCAAATGACTTTTTCAAACCCTTTATCTTTGTTTAGTTTTGCTCTTCTGTTGAACACAGAAGATTATGATGACTGCCGGAACCATTGACATGGAGGTCAATGGTTACAGGTTTCCAGCATTCTTCAAAATATCTTCTTTTGTGTTCAACAGAAGAAACTCATAAAGGTTTTTAACAAGGATGATAAAAAATGATTTTCATTTTTGGGTGAACTGTCCCTTTAAATCGAATCTTTTAAATCTATACTTGATTTAGTCTATAAAAAATTGAACAGATTTAATCATTTATAATAAAGTATTTAAAATAAGTATTGAACACGTCACCGTTGTTCTCAGAAAACATTTCTAAAGGTGCTGTTGACTTTTCACCGGATGTTGGTAACAACCAAATAAATCCAGATATGCAAAGAAAACAAGACTATTTAGTTTACAAATTAAGTTATGCATAATAAAATGAAATGACACCAGAAATAAATATTGACAGAGTGTAAAAATCTTGATGGTTCTGTGGGTCTCGGCTATCAAATCTGATTTTTATTTGGTATTTTCTATTGGATTCGAGTCAGGGGATTGGCTGGGCCATTCTACAGCTTGATTTTCTTTCTCTGAAAGCATTTGAGAGTTTCCTTTGCTGTGTTTTGGATCATTGTCTTACTGAAATGTCCACTCTGGTTTCATCTTTATCATCCTGCTAATGTTCTACAAAAAGCAGCTAATTATTAATTTACACTGATGAAGGTCAGCAAGTTTCTGAAGAACTACTAAGAGATTTCAGCTGCTGTCTGGGCTTTCACTGCCGTTCTACACCTTCCTTTCTTCATGTGTTCAGTACATTTTCCCTGTGTCATTTCATTTTATTACACATAACTTCATTTATATACTAATTAGATTTGTTTTCTTTGCATATATATGGATTTCTTTGGTTGTTACCAACATCCAGGGAAAATGTCAAGTCAACAGCACCTTTAGAAATATATTTTCTTAGAAAACAGTTTCGTTCAATACGTATTTTCCCCGCTGTAAATATGAATGATATTATGGTTCAGACACTTCAGACACAAATGTTACTGACTTGACGTCACATTAAATAAAAACACTTCTCATAAAAGGCGTTCTAGCATTATTACAAACAATAATATGATATTCTTCATTCTATTAAGCAGCCATATTTACTAATGTGTTACTAAAATGACATAACTTTGTATTACAATTCAAAAATGACTACGGCAAACAATAAAAATGTCCTTAAAGTGCATATAAAAATAAGACAAAAATGACTCCAAGGAAATGACCACTGCTTACCTGTATGGACTTTATGAATGATATAGACACTCTCTCCTCAAACTCATTCACCGGTGTGTACAAGCTGAGGATTTTCACAATCTGAGAAACACACATACACACAGCACATCAGAGACAAACTCATACATTCATCTGAGAAACACACAAACACACACAGACCTGTTGAGTGGTGAGCGCTGTGCACATGGTACAGATGGCGTCAGCGTCGTCCTGGCTCTTCTTCTTGATCTGCAGGAGCTGCGCCGCCTGAATCAGAGGCTCCAGAGACTCTCGAGCTCCACTGCCCTGAAGATCTTTATCCAGCAGCCACTCCTCCAGCTGACACACATTATACCTGCACCAGAACAACAAGGAGAAATCAGTCAGTTATAAATGGACCCTTTTCACATTTCCGGGTTTTTCAGTAGCAGATGTCGTAGTCATAGTTGGGTAAACTTAGATCACAGTGAATGGGAGAGAACAAATCATTTTTTTTACAATCCTATTTAAAATAATAAAAGAAAGACTCAACGATGGGGTTATCAAGACTTTCAGAAAAAGGAAAGAAATAGTGTGAGACTGATAACGGCAGCCAGAAGAGAGAACAACGTCAAATTTACTGCTCTGACCCCATAAACGCTGCATTACAAACACCTCAAATGAGCAGTCATTCGTTTGTTTGTTTTTTTATTCAATGCAAAGACGATGTAGCACATACATATAAGTGAAGTTTCACAAACTAATTTCGAGAGGAGCACGTGATATGATCGACTACAACTGATCCTTATCACTAATCATTAGCTAGCCTATCAGATCATTCCAAAACTACTATAAATATCCTGCCTAAATCTCACACGGTGGCTCAGCGGCCGACGCTGCTGCCTCGCAGCTGGAAGGCCAAAGATTCAATTGAACCAGTCGGCACTCTCTGCGCAAAGTTTGCATGTTCTCCCCATGTTCGCGTGGGTGTTTCCCGGGTACTCCGGTTTCCTCCCACAGTCTAAAAACATGTAAATAAATGTGCCGTAATAACAGTCACAAGCACTTAAAGCATACATACTGAATCAATTCTTAGTGTATATATAAAAAAACCCCCACACACACACAAACTGGGGGCTCTCGAGAAATACCTGATCTCGTATCCCTCCTAATGCTCTTTGACCAGGCAGGAACCTTGGGCTCATCTATCTCCGAGCTCAGGGTTCTCTCCCGGGACAGCCTGCCAAACCTGCTATCATAGTTGAGCATTATCTAAGTGTGAACTCTTGAAATGCTCATACGTTTGAAAAAATATATTAAATATTTAAAACTTAAGGATTTAAGATTATGATGTTAAACGTGTCATAACAGCCTTGTGAAAAGGGTTTATGCATGTGCTGAGCATTGCTGAAAAGTATGGAAACATTACGATGTTAATTATGATGTTAATTATAATTTATTCCAAGTAATGTGTGTGTGTGTGTGTGTATAGTAAAATCTGTGTATATGTGTATATGTATTAATTTAATCACAATTTTAGTCTGCGCATACAACAAATAGTTACTTTTTAGTATAGCTTACACACTTTGTATTATATGGTTTATATAAATGGTGCTTAAGTCATCATTTTAGACTTTCTAGAGAATACAAGTGATGTAAAACAATGCCGATAAATAGGAAATCGGTTTCATTGAATTCCAAAAAATTCTTAATTTTTAGAAGATACTTCATTTCGTTATTGTAGGGACGGTTAAGACTATGAAAGTATTTTGAGATTTTTTTTGCTGCAAAATATACAAAACATTTAATTGCATAAACATGTAGGTTTGAGGCCTCACGGTGGCGCAGTGGGTAGCACGTTCGCCTCACAGGAAGAAGGTCGCTGGTTCGAGCCTCGGCTGGGTCAGTTGGCGTTTCTGTGTGGAGTTTGCATGTTCTCCCCGTGTTGGCGTGGGTTTCCTCCGGGTGCTCCGGTTTCCCCCACAAGTCCAAAGACATGCGCTATAGGTGAACTGGGTAAGCTAAATTGTTCATAGTGTGTGTGTGTGTGTGTGTGTGTGAATGAGTGTGTATGGATGTTTTCCAGTGATGGGTTGCAGCTGGAAGGGCATCCGCTTCGTAAAACATGTGCTGGATAAGTAGGCGGTTCATTCCGCTGTGGCGACCCCAGATTAATAAAGGGACTAAGCCGAAATGAAAATGAATGAATGGATGTAGGTTTGAATCAAAGACCTTTGTTATAAATAATTAATATAATGCTTAAGTAAATATTCATAATTAGTAGAATACTTATTTATGATGTTACTATGTGAACCTGGACCACAAAACCAGTCATAAGGGCAATTTAGTCTGAAATATGAATAAAAACGTGTTTCATTGATGAACGCTTTGTTAGAATATGATTCACATTACTAATAACTACGGCCAGACAGAATCTGCAGACATTTTATGCTATTTCTGCGGAGAACTTTGTCAAAATCTGCGGATTTATGCGGAAATATTTTTGGGAGTATTATAACTAAAAACTTAATATATGAAATAAATATTAATACCTTTTACATTTTTATTTAATGTTTACAATGTAAATCCATCTAGATCTACTTATTTGGTAAACAGAGCAAGTCTCTTATATAATAGATCTACTAAAAGACAGAAAATATTACTTTACAAACGGTATTGTAAGTAAATCAAATGAACACTTTCATATTAGTCAATATTATTACTGAAATTAATTAAAAAACTGAATAAATATAAATTTACACACATTTACACAAGTACATAACAGACTCAATGATGAGCTTTAAATCTGCGGATTTCTGCACGCGCAGATTCTGTGTGGGCCTACTAATAACATAAATTAAGTGTCAAATACTCGTGTTTGCGTGGGTTTCCTCCGGGTGATCCGGTTTCCCCCACAATTCCAAAAAACAGCGGTATAGGTGAATTGGGTAAACTAAATTGTCCGTAGTGTATATGTGTAAATGGGTGTGTATGGATGTTTCCCAGTGATGGGTTGCAGCTGAAAGGGCTGAAAGCTGCGTAAAACATATGCTGGATAAGTTGGCGGTTCATTCCGCTGTGGCGACCCCAGATTAATAAGTGAAGTTTATTTATAACTAATTTGGAGAGGATCATGTGCTTATGATTGCTGCGGCTGGTCCCGCATTATCCAGTTCATGATTCACCAATCAGACGATTCCTAAGCCACTATAAATACCCTAAGTTCCACATCACAGCCATCTTCGTTTTAAAGAATCCCCCCTTCCACCCCTACTCCTCCTTTCCTAGATGGGTGGCACGGTGGCCCAGTGGTTAGCACTGTTGCCTCACAGCAAGAACGTCACCGGTTCTAGTCCTTACCAAGCCAGCCGAAGTTTCTGTGTGGAGTTTACACGTTCTCCCCGTGCTCACGTGGGTTTTCACCGGGTTCCCCGGTTTCCTCCCACGGTCCAAAAAACATGCAACTTAAGTTAATGGACTAATCCAAATTGGCATCATAGACGTGCTCCTAGTAAGTAGTCATCTCAAGAGCAATCACTATCTGTTCATTAGCTACTACAGCAGGGGAGTTCTCCAGATCTACCTGAGCTCAAACTCCCCTCTCGCCTTGCAAACGGGAGGGAGCCCCGGGCTCAAGGATCTATGAGCTCAGGGCTCTCTCCCGGGACAGCATGCCAAACAAGCTTTATAACCAATCATCAGCTAAGTGTGAACTCTTGAAAGGGACTAAGCCGAAAAGAAAAATCTTTCATTTTGACCAACACAATGTATTGTATGCAACATCAGACAAACGTTGTCCAGGCCAAACAAAACCTACTTCAATATCTTGAATTTATTTGCAGAAAATATTTCTCATTTTCATTCAAATTAGCAAAACTAAAACTATTTCCTTTACTCCATCCACTCACTCTCTCTCTCTCGTCACTATATGCTCAGAAAGACGGGGGGAGACCTTATTTAAAAACTATTTTAACTTGGACTTCTCATAGCATTTATATATACTGCTGCTCTCTAAAGATCTGAAGTGCTCTTTCATCCTCCCTGACTCATCGACCCTCCTTTTTGCTTCATACAAAGGAATCTATCAGGAGTCATGCTCAGTCAAAGTAAGATCATCATCATATTATTTAAACTTTAGTTTTGTCGACTTGCAAAACTCACTGCGTGCCGACACCTCCACATAAAAGGCTGATACGCCGGTTTCACAACGCGTGAGCAGGCTGTATTTTTTCGGGAATCACACCGGGAACAGTAGCAGCATGGTAAGCAGGAGTGGTGTGTGAGACTCATGGGAATGTTTTTTTTTCGCACGTGTCAGTTTGCTTTTTGATTAAACTGCATTGCTTTCAGCAGCATTGATTTGGGTGCACATAGAGAATAACATCTTTATTCTGGGATTACCACTCTTAATAAATATACTTGCATATAAAGTAAATCGTATCTCAAAGCATTTACTGGGGCACTGGCGATTTTTACTGGGGCATGTCTAGCGACGGCCCTGGATAAAAGCATGAATAAATGTCAATATAACTTTAAACAAAACTAAAATAAAACAATAGAAACATATATATAGACATAATAAAGCTAAAGTTGATAAAGTTACAACAAAAATAAGACCAATTTAAATGTATTACTTATTAAGATTAATTAATAAAAACTTACTGATCATCATAAAAACAAAAGAAAACTGCCCAGACTAACAATAGACCCTTTCAAACAATAATACTGATAAATTGTCATAGAATTGCCAGAACAAATTGTTCTGTGTTTTGGGGTATATTAAACTCATGATCTCTTTATGGAAATAATTTTCCAGCAAAGTGTGTACGTGTTAAAGATGCTTTAGTGCCCTCTAGTGGCCAGTACCTGATCTGCAGGCCTTTACTCCAGGAGCACATGTCCTTGCGGAGCAGCAGGTTGTTCAGTGTGACAGAGCAGATGACGTAGAACTGCTGTTTGATGACCTGCCGGACCACCTCAGCGTCATTCCCGTGCTGGAGCAGAGTGAAATAAAACACATCCAGCTGCTTCAGAATGGACTCCAGCGAGTGAGAGTTTTCCTCAGGGAAGCTGGACGTGCGTTTCCTCATTCCCGTGGGCTTCACACCCATCACCCCCTGGATGGTCTCCTGTTCCAACATGGCTGGTGCTACGACGAAGAAAAGATGAAATGAGCTAGTTTATTGTGAATATTACAATCTTTATACAGTTGAAGTCAGAATATTTAGCCCTCCTGAATTATTATTAGCCCCCCTGTAGATTTTTCCCCAATTTCTGTTTAACGGAAAGAAGATTTTTTCTCAACCCATTTCTAAACATAATAGATTTAATAACTAATTTCTAATAAATTTCTTGTATCTTTGTCATGATGACAGCACATAATATGACTAGATATTTTTCAAGACACTAGTATTCAGCTTAATGTGACATTAAAAGGCTTAACTAGGTTAATTTAGGCAAGTTAGGGTAATTAGACAAGTCATTGTATAACATTGGTTTGTTCTGTAGACAACCAAAAACAAATATTGCTTAAGGGGGCTAATAATATTGACCTTAAAATGATTTTTTTTTTAAATTAAAAACTGCTTTTATTCTAGCCGAAATAAAACAAACAAGAAAAAATATTATAGGAAATACTGTGAGAAATGCCTTGCTCTGTTAAACATCATTTGGGAAATATCTGAAAAAGAAAACACAAATAACAGGAGGGCTAATCATTTTGACATTAACACTATTATAAGTGTTTGGAGAGTTACCGATCATGGGCTGTAAGATATTTTCTATGACGCGGATGAGCTGCTGGTAGATCTGAATGGCCAGATCACTCAAAACCTGCCGGTACTCAGACAGGTCAAAGTTTGTCAGACAGTGTTCATTTTGCCGAGGGGTGTTGTGCTTTGAATATCCCTAAAGGGGTCAGGAAGAAATAACATAATGGGTGAGCATTTATGCATCTAAATAATTCATTAAATACATCATTAATAATAGATAGAGAAACTACACATGCGCCTGTTTGCTTTCTACTCGTCTCATTTGCAGCTGGCTATGTTTTAGAAAGATTTCAGCTCCATTGTTTTTCATTAAATACTAGTTTATTTTAAAACTTGTTTATTTTTAGTTTACATTAAAAATTAGTCTTTATAAGTTAAAGAACAGGCTGCATGGTGGCACAGTGGGCAGCACAATCGCCTCACAGCAAGAAGGTCGCTGGTTCGAGCCTCGGCTGGGTCAGTTGGCGTTTCTGTGTGGAGTTTGCTTGTTCTCTCCGTGTTGGCGTGGGTTTCCTCCGGGTGCTCCGGTTTCCCCCACAAGTCCAAAGACTTGTGAATAGGTGAATTGGGTAAGTGAAATTGTCCGTAGTGTATGTGTGTGAATGAGTGTTTATGGATGTTTCCCAGTGATGGGTTAAAGCTGGAAAACATATGCTGGATAAGTTGGCGGTTCATTCCGCTGTGGCGACCCCAGATTAATAAAGGGACTAAGCCGAAAAGAAAATGAATGAATAATAATAATAATAATAATAATAATAATAATAATAATAATAATAATAACAACAATAACAACAACAATAATAACAAATGTCATACCAGAGTCACTTTTCCACAAAACTGGTCACAATAACATCAAAAATGAATATAAACTATTGCCAACTTTTTTTTTAACCAATAAAGATTTTTATTAGGAGGAAACATTATCAGTAGTTTGCAAAAACTACAACAAAAAAATAAATTTTATTCAGACAGATTACTTTAAATTGTGAATCAACTGAATCTTTCGAAGTATTACATTTTTCCCATAGCTGTATGTAATTTATATAATAAGAATTGATCTGTAAAGTTGATAATTAAAATATTAAATACTCTACTTCACTAAAC
Source organism: Danio choprae (assembly GCA_903798125.1). Classification (NCBI taxonomy): domain Eukaryota; kingdom Metazoa; phylum Chordata; class Actinopteri; order Cypriniformes; family Danionidae; genus Danio; species Danio choprae. Next base: position 3,596,405 of record CAIGQW010054212.1, read on the forward strand.
CCTGACAATGTGGCATCTAATACATTTTGTGTCATCGAAAAAAACCAAACACAAATACAATTTCTTTCTGTTTGTATTTTTATACCAGTATGGGTCGATATCAGTGTGATAAATTAGCTCAAAAGTAATATGCACACACACACACACACACACACACACACACACACACACACACACACGTAAAATTAATCCAATTTTATCATTTATAATCTAATAGACTCCATTACTATCTATTATATTACTACAACAACATTACACTCTTTGTAATTTATCAGTATAGCAATGCTTTCTAGGTAGGCAGCACACTAATGTTTAAAACACAGCCTTACCTCTTCTCCACTGTACTGCTTCAGGCAATGCAGGAAACGACAGGTGTTTGCCAACCAGAATGAAATACTCTCAAAATCTCCACGTTTCTGCAAAGACAGACAGCTCTTATTTAAAAAAGTATACTGTGTACTTATATACTATATAAACAGTATATATCCACAAATACCAAACATTTTATAAAACAATGTGATGCATGTAAAGGTGTTTCACATGGTTGTTTTCATGTTGGTGGGTTATTTTTCTGGGAGTTTTTGACCTTTAGTGTGTTCTTGATGCCGTTGATGGAGGAGTTGAGGAGGGTGGAGACCCGCAGGTCATCGTTGGCGTAGTCGGCATGTCGCAAACACATGAAGAGAATATAAGCCGGTAAACCTGGCACCAGATTCACCGCCACACCTCGAGGTTTGAGCTCTGTGGAGAAATATCAACTTTAAACACTAGAAAAGGTGAAGAAATGTTTCCACTAAGTTCAGCTCAGCTCACCTGTGATGAGTATCTTGAAGAGTTTGTTCTCATCTTCTCTCCTGTACTCCAGCATGCCCTGGAAATCTCTCTCTTTCCGGACGATACTGACCGTGCGGCCACTTTCAGCAAGCATGTTGTCTGGAGACGACTGCTCAAAATGAACACCTGCGGCCAATGTTAAAAAGATTATTCAATGTGGAATGGTGGTAGCTAAAATAAAGTCTTCGTCTATGGAAAAAGGCATCAAAACCACTTTTTAAATTCTGGCTTTCTGAACTCTCTAGGACTCAGACTTAGACACAATCTTTCTGATAGCATTGCTGGCTTCAAAGCCACTTGGAAAAATTTTTAATTTGTCAAATGTCAAGGGTAACAGTTTAAAGGTGTGACCCTTTCATTGTTTGCAAGATCGTCAGCCTTCGTCCGCTGAGGAACTCACTCAGCTGTCATCCAATCCATCATCTGCACTTCAATCACCGTCTGGTTCGGCTCAGCTGCCATAACCGACCTCCGCAGGCTACATCGAATAGTCCGGACAGCTGAACGAATCACTGGCACTACCCTTCCTACACTTCAAGAACTGTACTCTTCCAGAGTGAGTAAAAGGGCTTACAAAATCACTCTGGACCCCTCACACCCAGCACACCTCCTGTTTGAACTGTTACCGTCTCGTCGGCGCTACAGAGCACCAAGCACAAAAACAGCCAGACACAGGAAAAGTTTCTTTCCTCAGGCCATCTACCTCATGAACAGTGAATATTCCCCTACTGTGCAATAAACATGTGCAATACTTTCTCAT
>CAIGQW010054212.1:3598398-3609638 GCA_903798125.1 Danio choprae
ACACACACACACACACACACACACACACACACACACACACACACACACACACACGTTACAAAAACACAAAGAATTATTTGAAGTTGATTTTGGGAGTTCACACGGCTCGCCAAAACTAAGTCATTTTGAATGGGAAAAGTAAAAATGAGCATATTGACCACGGTCAGACAGAATCGGCAGACTTTTGATGCAATGTCTGGCAGAATATAAAAATATAAATAAAAATAGTATATAGGTGTATATAAAAAGGGTATACAGGATATTTAAAAAATAATAACAATCTGTGGATTAATGAATGATTCTGAGAGTATAGGATCAAAAACATCTTTACTTCTAAAAATAAATAAGATTTACAATGAAAATGAAGTTGTTTGATAAATTACAGCTACAGTAGCCCTCTTGTATTTTATTTTTATGTGTTTGTTTTATTGAAAGCAAAGTGTATTGTAAATAAATCATATAAACATTTTCCAAAAATTCAGTAATATTATTCATTCATTTTCATTTCGGCTTAGTCCCTTTATTAATCTGGGGTCGCCACAGCGGAATGAACCGCCAACTTATCCAGCATATGTTTTACGCAGCGGATGCCCTTCCAGCTGCAACCCATCTCTGGGAAACATCCAAACACACCCATTCACACTCGTACATTACGGACAATTTAGCTTTTTACCCAATTCACCTATAGCGCATGTGTTTGGACTTATGGGGGAAACCGGAGCACCCGGAGGAAACCCACGCCAACACGGGGAGAACATGCAAAATCCACACAGAAATGCCAACTGACCCAGCCGAGGCTCGAACCAGCGACCTTCTTGCTGTGAGGCGAACGTGCTATCCACTGCGCCACCGTGAGGCCCCTCAGTAATATTACTAAATTAATATAAAAACGAATTAAGTATACATTATAAACATTCATTTATTCATTTTCTTTTCAGCTTAGTCCCTTTATTAATCTGGGGTCGACCCAGCGGAATGAACCGCCAACTTTTCCAGCATATGTTTTACGCAGCGGATGCCCTTCCAGCTGCAACCCATCACTGGAAAACATCCATACACACTCATAAACTACGGACAATTTAGCTTACCCAATTCACCTGTACCGCATGTCTTTGGACTTGTGGGGGAAAACGGAGCACCCGGAGGAAACCCACACGAACACGGGGAGAACATGCAACAACTAGCGACCTTCTTGCTGTGAGGCGTTTGTGCTACCCACTGCGCCACCGTGCTGCCCACATTATAAACACATAGTACATATTTAAAACTTAATAAGTAAATTAATAAATAAATAAACCTGCTCAACTGCTAGCTGATCTTACTGGGGAAATAAAATAAGTCCACAATTTTGTCTGATTGTACTGATTTTCATATTCACTGATTTCACTGAAAATGGGAACTGTTTACCCTCAGGTTCTCCAAACTTCTTCATGTATATCTTCAGCTGTTTCTTTAATTTGCGGACCATTTTGTCCTGTTTCCCCATTTGCTCCAAGAGGTCCTATAATAATCAGAAATCATTTCAATAATGAAGTTAATTTACTATATTACTGTGTGTGTTTGTCAGTGAGTGTGTATGAGCACCATGTTTTGTTGCGTGAGGCGGCTGATCTCGTGCTGCAGACTGGCTTGTATTCGAGCATCATGCGGAAGCTCCAAACTCTGTGACAACATCTGCTGCTGCTGGTCAAGCTCCGCCTTTAAATGCTGAAGCTCCGCCCTCAAACCCTCCATCTCCTTCTCATGCGACTCTCTCTGCATCTGCAACTGGGACTCCAGAATCCTGCAGACAGATGCATTTAAATGATAATCAAACAAATATACAGTAATAACTAGTAATGGTTATTAGACTTAGGACCATTGTTATTTACAACTATGAATTAAATAATTTTTTAAAATATTTTACAGATTTAATAAGATACAGTTTTATTTTTATTTATTTATTTATTTTACATATTTTAGAGTGTTTAAGTCTTTTTATTTAAAATACATTTTTTAACTAGTTTGTCAAGTGATTTTGGTACTTTAAATAAAAAAAGAGTATTTCCTTTGCAATGTGTTGAAATAAATACAATAAAAATCTAATTTATTTTACTCGATCTTTATTTTGCTTCAAGTTATTGAGTTTGTCATTGGTTTTATAATAATAATTCTGCACTAAACTTCTTTGTACAATTATGTATATTTACATAATTGTTATTGCAGCATTGTCTGTGGTGAGAAAAAGACAATATATCCTGCAGCTGGAGGGCTCAGGTTCCATACCCATTTCATTTTGATCAGGACTGAGGTTGATTAACAGATACTGAAATTTTTTAACCTGATACATTCTTACAGCAGTTTAATTTAGTGGATGTGTGTGTCTGTGTGTGTCTGTGTGTGTCTGCATATTAGGGTATATAAGAAAAAGAGGGTCTTTGCATAATAAATGTATTTCACCTGTTCGTTTCCTTCAGGCTCTCATAAGCCATCCAGAGCTCTCCATCCTCATTGAGCTCATGCAGGTCTAGTGTTGGAGATCTGTGAGAGAAAATAATGGACACACTATTATTAAAAAGCAAGAATGCTGAAGTGTGAATGTTTACTTGTGGACTTGAAATAAAAAAAGTTCTGAAATATAAAGGCTGACGTACCTGCTCGAATCACCTGAATCTCCTTCAGTTCCTAACTCCTAAAGTAAAACAAAATACTTTTTGTAATGTATATTTAAAAATACAAATATATATATATACATTGTCAGTGGCTAAAAAGGAAAAAATAAAGATTTGCACATTACCTTGAGTTTGAATGCCTCCTGGCTGACTAGTTGAGATCGTAAAATGAGCACTTCCTCCTTCCGCACCTCCAGCTCTTCATTGGTGGAGTTGAGTTGCTCCAGGAGCACATTATACGCCCGACCTCCAGGGGACGAGACCTTTGACCCCGTCCCTTTACTGAGAGACTGACGCAGCTCCTGAAGATCTTTCTTCAGCTTCTTATTGTCAGACTCCAGCTCCTGACGCTAGGAACAGATCATCACACATATGCACACCAATATATTTCACTGAATTTGAACAGACTTCGGGCAGCACGGTGGCGCAGTGGTTAGCACAATCGCCTCACAGCAAGAAGAACACTGGTTCGAGCCCTGGCTGGGTCAGTTGGCATTTCTGTGTGGAGTTTGCATGTTCTCCCTGTGTTGGCGTGGGATTCCTCCGGGTGCTCCGGTTTCCACAACAGGTACAGAAACATACGCTATAGGTGAATTGGGTAAGCTAAATTGTCCGTAGTGTATGTGTGTGAATGAGTGTGTATGGATGTTTCCCAGTGATAGGTTGCAGCTGGAAGGGCATAAAACACATGCTGGATAAGTTGGCTGTTCATTCTGCTGTGGCAACCCCTAGATTAATAAAGGGACTAAGCCGAAAAAATGAATGAATGAATGAATGAATGAACAGACTTCACTTGGTAAACAAAAGTGTTTTTATACCTTCAGAGCCTCGTAGTCTCTTTCAGCACCTAATACTTTTCGACAGTCCTCCAATTCCTGAAAGAACAAACATGGTGGTTAGGAAAAAAAGGCAGAGTTTTCGTTTGTTGGCATGAAATGGTTATTTTGAGCCTTTTGATTGAGTGAAACCAATAAACGAATTTTTTGTTGACCAAATCAGGCCAAAATAAAGTCTGTTTTTGCAGTTTCAGAAGTCTAATTTTCAAAAACGTTTACTTCACTTGGTTACGTCTTCACCATTGGTCTGTGGTGATTATAGGTAGGCTTGGCTTTTCTTTGACATGGAAATAGTCTCTGGTTCATTTCTATTCAGTTCATCAACATCAGAATCAAGTAAAAACATGAACATTGGAGAGCACCTTTTTATAGTCGATTTTAAGTAACATTAATACCTTTTACTTGCTTAATACTGTAAATATGTACTTAAAGCTCTACTTTTTAAAGTGTTATATTAAAAAAATGACTACACGAATGAATCATCTCTATTATCAGATGCTTTCTTAAAGTGATAGTTTACCCAAAAATGAAAATTCAGTAATACTCATCCTCCACTGGTTCCACCTCCACAAAAAGATGATATTTTGAAAGATGTTGGAAACCGGTCACCATGTCTATAGCTTTTCCATCCAACTGTGGTCATCAGTGGATGCCGATTTCCATCATTCTTCAAAATATCTTCTTTTGTGTTAAACAGAAGAAAGGTACTCAGATCAATTTGGAGCCACTTGAATGAGAGTAAGTTTTAATTTGTGGGTGAACTATTACTTAATGGTGTTTTTTTGTTGTTGTTGTCACTTTAATTTTGCCATTGAGAAGGAATTGCACAGAACATCTAGATTCATCTAAATCAGCATCATCATGTTCATTAACAGTAGATTCTGCATGTTTCAAAAACTTCCAAGCGAATAATGAAATGTGCTTTACAGGGAGTACACTAGTCCTCAATTACTTTAGTTCTCTCCAGTATCAGCTGCTCTTCTTTGGTGTCCATCTCGCTGTGCAGGTCCATGTTCTCCTTCTCCAGCTCAGCCACTCTCCTCTGCAGTTTTAGCAGCAGGGAAACATCAGCTGCCACCTGCACAGCATCCTACACACGCACCAACATCCATCATACTCTACTACAAAACACAAAGTCACTGCTCTTTAGAACTGACCTCTTTTTCTAGCGAGCTGAACTCTGACCCCGTAAGCACAGAGCTGTGGACGCTCTCTGATTGGCTGCTGCTGTATCCAGAGTCTGCTCTGCTATCACCAGGTGTGGAAAACTCCTGTTTAAAAGAATTGAGATTACAAGGTAGTTTATGATAGTCAAAAAATACAATATTGAAAATGTTGAAACTATTATTTTCATTAAAGTAACTTGTGGTATTTTTGTTAGTTTGTGTTTAGCATCATGCCAGCTTCTATGGCTATTTTAATGGCAAGAAAATGTATACCACAGTTAGACTATTTTAATGGCAAGAAAATGTATACCACAGTTAGACTATATCAAGTTTTTACTATTTATTTTTGCTAAAAGCTTAGATAAGCTTAAATTATTAGTTCTTACGGTCGTCTCCTTTTCTGATCTCAGATCAGCGTATCGCTCCTCCAGTTTCAAGTGTTCAGTCAGCAGGTTCTGGTAACGAAAGCGTTCCTCGTTCAGCTGTGTTTGCAGGTTCTCAGTCACATCTTCGTTGGTCGACTCTGATTTTTCTGTTCAAGACAAAATGAGAGCAAATTTTTTTACGAGAGTTGATATATTGAAATTTTCCTGATCCAAGCCAGAAACGAAACCTCTTATCTGCTGCTCCTGTTCCTGGATCAGTCTGTTCATCTCTTCTTTCTCACTCTTCAGCAGTGTGTTCTTTTCATTCAGCTCCACGACCATCTGCAGACAGAGGTCAGTAACTCATCATTGTCTCTTACATTGTTTAGTTTTTAACAGCAGGCGATGCTCTAGGCTAGTTTTTAACAGCAGACGACGCTCTAGGTTATTTTTTAACAGGTGACGATGCTCTAGGGTAGTTTTTAAACAGCAGACAGAGCTCTATGTTAGTTTTTAACAGCAGACGGCACTCTATTAGTTTTAAACAGCAGACAATGCTCTAGGCTAGTTTTTAACAGGAGACGGTGCTCTAGGTTCGTTTTTAACAGCAGACGGAGCTCTATGTTCGTTGTTTACAGCAGACAGCACTCTAGGCTAGTTTTTAACAGCATCATATGTATGTCATGCACAAGCGATACTATGTCGTCTATGTATACTATGTCGAAATGTACCCCATGCATACATCATAGTATGGAGTTTGGATCACTTTAGGGACTTCATAATAGGCTAGTTTTTAACAGCTGTTGTTTTTGCTAGATTTGATCGAACACTCAAATACTCACGAGGAAGAGAGCGATTAATGTAAACATTAATATGAAAATTCTTGTATTTCGCTCCAACCTTCCTATATTTATTAATGAATATTTTCGGTTCAAGTGGTATTTGTAAGGAATTGGATGCAAATAGATTACAGCATACAGCACCATCGCTGTTAAAACCAAACTCAGAAAACATTTTTTATAATTTTTTTTATTAGTTTTGGTTAGAGCCATGCTAAAGTCTCAGAATCAACGCAGAATCAATTTCTCGAACAGCTCTAACCAAGGTCAATGAAAAATACAGTAAAACAGTACTGTAGTTACATTTTAAAAGAATATATAGAGATTGTTAGTTTTTATTTAAAGCAGATAACAAAAGAAATCTTAAATAAATCTCATAAATTTCACCTCTTTGTTCTTCTCCAGCTCCTGACGAACCAATTCCAGCTCCTGCTGTAATGATGTCACCAGGTCTCCATGGCGACGGGCCTCTTCTTCTGCCTCCTGAAGTGTCTTGAGCTGCACATGCAACTTCTCCAACTCAACGACACCGTGGCTCTCTATTGCACTTATTTGCTCTGAAAGCTCTCGGTTCTCCTTGTGCTAAAAGATGCATGAAAAAATTGTTTAATCAAACAGATTCCTCTTTAGAATCAGTACAATTGTCAAAATGAAAAAAAGTAGACCTGCTCATCTAGTTTCCTCTGCAGCTGCATGATCTTGTTTTCCATGCCATAATTGAGCTTCTTGTAGTGTTCGACTGATCTGGCTTCAATCTTGAGTTTCTTGAGCTCTCTGCGGGCCAGCATCCTGCGCACGCAACACTGAAGATACACCACGGCCCGCTTGATGCGCCGATAACGCCAGCGGGCCAGGAAGCCACGCACCCACCGCTGGATCAGTAGAGCCTTGTGCTCACACACCAACTGTGGAAGAAAACCACACAAGTTCTATAAAGCACTTACAACCCATTTTACTTGCATAACATACCTTTCCTGATTTAAACATTAAAAGCACAGAGCAACATAGCATCCAGGACAACCTGACAACCACATGGCAATGTCCTGGAAACTGTGGCCTAGCAACTTGCATAGCCAGTGTTGGGTAAATTACTTCAAGTTACTAATTAAATCATTAAAATTCTAATTACTTTCTCTGAAAAGTAACTCCACATAATTATCAATGCATAGACATACACCTTCATACACCTTCAAATTGTTACCATCAGGTCGTAGATAATGTGTTGCCAGATGCGTAAGAAATAGGTCAAAATTCTTATTTATCCCTCAAGCAAACACGTTTTTAAATGGATACTCATTTAGAGTAGTGGTACCATGGTACTTTGGGTTTTCAAAAATGATTTATTTATATAAATGCCAAATGTGAAATTGCCAGACGTCTCTGTGGGTGTATGCTGCAAATGAAATCTCCCCATGGGGACAAATTAAGTAAAAAAAAAAAGGACTTTTGGTTTGGTTTAAAAAACACATTTCAAACAACACTGGTAGGTGTCAAAACAAAAATGATTCAAATGAATGACACCATATTTCATACATATCATATACTGGCACACATTTCTAAAACGTTTCATTGTTTGTGACTAGTTACTTTGTAACAAATTACACTCAACACTGTGCATAGTAATATTCTAGCAACCACTAAGATAACATAACAACACCAAAGCAACTGCTCAGAATACACAATATAAAATATCTATAAAAACGTAATAGCTCTCATACCCTCTTGTACTCCAGTCTAGCCGTATATCCACGTAGTATCCTCTGAATAAGCACCGCTGCTGTTTTCTGCCTCAGGTACTGTCGTCTTGCGGCCCACATGCGTGTGTACTTCTGGAAGATTACTGCGGCCCGTGTCCTCCTCAGAGTCTTACACAAGCTAAACAAAGGGCACACAAAACACTCTTAGTTTAGTCTGCAACCAGTAACATTCAGTCAAATGCAAATTTCACAAGTGTGACCGACCATCGAGCCTGGTGTCCTCTTGTATATTTCTGCAATGTTATGGCCGCCTGCCGAATTCGTAGGTATTTCTTTCGGGCGAGCCAGCAGCGGATGGTTTTTTGGATGTGGATGCAGGCCCTACGGAGTTTATCAGCCCTCAGCTTCTCCAAGTAAGCCACCTGACCCGCCCGAAAGAAGATCTTCGTTTTTCCAAACTGGTATTTATCTTTGTTCTCCAGAGAAGAAAGAGATTACTATTAGACTACTTAACAAAAATATGTATCCCAAGCTGGTGTTTCGTCTGGTTCTAGACACTTTTCATTTTGCCTAGTGTATCTTAAGCCAAAATTAAAACTATGTTATAAAAAACTGGTGAGTGTAATACCTGTACAAGCCTTTCCAGGACACTCTGGCAGGTCAGCTTCCGGTCTGACAGAATATCTTTCTTTGTCATTAAAACTCGATAGCGGCTGAAGAACTCTTGATAAGTCCACCTGACCAATGAGAGGAATTAAAAGGTACAGTATGTCATTTTGGCCACTAGAGGGTTTATATTAACAACAAACAAAGACATAGTTTGATGACTGTGTGAATGAGTGTGGAATCGTGTGGTCTTTTTACATCCTACAGGGCTCCTCCAGAAATCATGTTGATGGATGAGCTAAAGTATTTGTAGGAGCCATTTTTTTGGGTTGTAATTTTCTTTCACACCACTAAGGTTTGTAATGTATTTATGCTCTCCAAGCTGTGACCTGGGAAGTGTAGAAGAAGGTCCAAAAAACTTTTTGACCATGATGGACTTGAATGGGTTTGTTTATTTTGATGTTTACTTTTTTACTTTTGACATAATGGACAATAATTGGATTGGAATATTCAACTTTATTTTCAAAGGTATTTCATTATCGAACTGTTCAAAGAACAAATGTGTCAGAACCAACGATATAATTATACGCACCTACAGTATTATTACACTGTAAAACATGCTGTGCTCCACATGATTACTTCATGTTGTCCCAACGCAAATCAATTAATTTAACTTAAATGTTTTTCCAGATTTGAGTGGATTGAAGGTAAAACAATTACGTTATCCCCCCAAAACACTTAAGAATGGTGTTGATTCAGGTCATTTTAAATAATTAGCTTTAACAAGCAGCAAAAAAAATTTTTTTGAGTGTTTCATGGTAGTATGAAGCAAAGTCAGACTTTGAAAGCTGTGGAAGTGAAATAAGAGAACGCAATCGCTGATGAGAAACGAGTGCTGCATGGCACGACAGCAGCAGAGCTTTTATTATGCCACAGTCAAGAATATTTGATAGATATGGAAAAAAACTGACGTTGAGATATTTTATTTTTCTCCGCTATATATTGCGATATTGAATATATAATTTCATCAGATGAAATAAACATGTCTATTTGGAAAAGATTCATAATTTTCAATACATTGGGATGACTTTGTAAGGGAGTGCATCTACATAAAATATAATAAACCAATCACAAACAGGCCTCAGGGTGGCGCAGTGGATACCACGATCGCCTCACAACAAGAAGGTCGCTGGTTCGAGCCTCAGCTGGGTCAGTTGGCATTTTTGTGTGGAGTTTGCATGTTCTCCCCGTGTTGGCGTGGGTTGACTTGGGTTTCCTCCGGGTGCTCCGGTTTCCCCCACAAGTCCAAAGACATGCGCTATAGGTGAATTGGGTAAGCTAAATTGTCCGTAGTGTATGAATGTGAATTGGTGTGTATGGATGTTTCCCAGTGATGGGTTGCATCTGGAAGGGCATCCGCTGCGTAAAACATATGCTGGATAAGTTGGCGGTTCATTCTGCTGTGGCGACCCCAGATTAATAAAGGGACTAAGACGAAATGAAAATGAATTAATGTATGAATCACAAACATAGAGAAATATAGTAGAGCAACAATACTGTACAAATAAAATATACAGTGCTATATGATTTTCTGGAAGTCTAGCAATATTTAGATGCACAAATTTAATAATCAAATGTAAAATAACACCATATAGTCTTCATCATATATATGAATAAATGCAATTAATTTTCCTTACAATTTAAAAATGTACCTTTCTTATGCCTAAACATTTTTAATTGAATTAAATGATAAAAACACACATAAATAATAAATGTTTTGGAAACTTTATGCTTAAACGTTGTAAAAACTCCATAAATCAAGAGTTTTCAAATGGGTTTTATAAATTCTGGTCAATAATAATAACGATTCAACATTGCAGATCCTGCAATGTGACTATTGCGGATGCGCACATTGCAATATCGATGCTGAACTAATACATTGTGCAGCCCTATACTGAGGTGTTTTCATTAAGATTGTTCGATTATGTTGAGACATCAGTTTATATTGGTTTATTTGGTTGTAACTACTGATTAAGCACCTGGAAGGGAAGCCTGCAGCGGAGATGCGAATGGTCTCCAGGACTCCACACGCCCTGAGCTGCTGAACGGCCCGATGGGGATCCATCCTGGAGAGATGAAGAGAGGAAACTACAGCGACCCGCATTACATAACAGTGGATTATCTGTGGAGCAGGCTTACTGACATGAAGGGGGCTTTAACATCATTGGGCTTGATGCAGCGCACATAGTGAGGGATGGTGGCGTTCAGCGTCTCCATCAGCAGGTGCAGAGAATTACGGAACTTAAAAAGACAGACAAATGACACTGTGATTTTCCATATAAAAGATTTGGATGGATGATGTCTGTTAAACTTGTATTTATTTATGTTTTAATGCCAGCAGCATTGGCTATATTCATAGCAAAACCAATTCTAAATGTACAATATAAAATAAGCAATCATATAGGTTTCTTAATAAACATGCATTGTACAAAAAACAACAACACTGAACAGAGTCATTTACAATCTTTTAGTTTAATTAATGAGAAATATTCTAAAATTCCTCCAGAAGACATCTTTTTAAACATTTCCCTTAAAATATTTCCTGAATTCCTGAAATGTTCTCTAATATCATTTAAAAGTACACATTCTATTAAAATATGTTTTATCGTCAAAATGTTCTTATACAAGCCACAGATAGGGTTTTTTCCTGGTAAAATACAGGACAACAGTGACTTTTTCGGCAAGCCTGGTTCTGGATTGTATTTTATTTTGTCTATCCAGCTTAGAGATAAATTATAATGTTACTTCAATTTGACACCAAAACATATATGAACACTTAAGGAAAAGACAAAGGTGTGTGTGTGTATATATATATATATATATATATATATATATGACTATGCAGCTTTAGGATTGACAGCCTAATCAGGTGCTAGCACACCACAGATTTATTGCTTTTAAAGGGATAGTTCATCCAAAAATGTAAATTCTGTCATCATTTACTCATCCTCCACTTGTTCTAAACCTGTTTGAGTTTTTCTGTCCAACATTCTGACAGAAAAACTCAAACAGGTTTAGAA
>CAIGQW010054212.1:3619638-3631229 GCA_903798125.1 Danio choprae
AAATAGCAAAGTCTGCATTTAAAATATTATCAAAATATAATTACACTAAGTATACAATTTTAAAAAATCTAAACGTAAAACTAACACTATATATTAAATTGAAAGCCTAATGTCTGATTCAGTAGATCAGGGGTGTCCAAACGTGGTCCTCGAGGACCGGTGTACTGCATATTTTAGTTCCAACCCCGATTAAACACACTTGAACCAGCTAATCAAGCTCTTTCTAGGTATACTAAAAACTTTCAGGGTGGTGTGTTAATGGAAGTTGGACACACAGGACACCGGCCCTCCAGGACCGAGTTTGGACATCCCTACAGTAGATTGACAGATCATTGTTTAGAAATCAAATTAAAAAAAATTTTAATTTAATTTAATAAATAAAATATGAATTGATTTAAATTTAAAAAATTATAATTAATTACTTTTTTTTTATGTACAAATGATCATATTCTAGCATTAAATATACTTCTTTCATACAGGGTTTTATACTGAATGTGTCCAAAGTCAAATGTCTAATATTACCAATCAATAAAATAAACCTAATTAAAAACAGAATAACAATTAGAGTAAAAATAAAGAAAATTCCATTTAAAATTAAACAAAAACTAAAAAATTAGATGCCGAACTGAAGTTTGCTTTAGGATCAATCTAGAAAGCATCACCACGATCATTGGTAGTGTGAGTGTTGTTTACCGCAGTATGTGTAGATGAGCTTGGAGTCTGTGAAGCGGACCCGGAGGTTGTGCAGCACCGCAGGTTCATGAAGGTAACTGAGAGCTGTCAGGTCGTTCTCACCCACCAGGATATCTGGGTTACGAAGAGGAGGAAGAACGCCACTCTTCAGGTCCAACTTATACTCCAACTCCTGTAAAAAGACACTAAAGTTCACCTAAAGATACTGTGATGATGATGAATTTTTTATTTAATGACATCCAGGGGTATTTTCATGGCAAGAACATTTCAACATAATTAAATGGCTAGAAAATTAATAAATATACAATTAAAAATAACAAACAAATGAAAACATAAATTAAATAAGATTTTTAGTGTTAATAGATGATAAATATATATATATATATATATATATATTTATTTTCCTGGTGACACTTTGCTAAAAATGTCCTTAAGAGAGTTCATTTCATTAAAAAAAGCAGGAAAGTCCAGTAGAATGTGTTTTACTGTAAGAGGTATGGTGCAGTACAAACACTGAGTGGCCTGAAGATACTGTAGTGTAGAAAAATAGAAATGTTTGATATAGCCTTGACCCATAACCTTCCACTGTACACACACGACTACAAATCCAACACATTTTCTCAGTAGAGCTTAACTTTTATCAAACATAAAGTTCCATGAAGTGCTTTAAAATGTGCATTTTTATTCGAAGTTTGATGTAATCTTAACACAAAGAGAGGGCGGGACATAGTGTAGCCCCTCCCTTTAAAACATACACCCAATAGCGTATTGTTTTTAACACTGCTCTGTCAGGGAGATTGATTGAGCTCAAGCGCATCAAATGAAAAGCGTCTTGAAGGGGGCGGGGCATGTAAGATACTAGAGAGCATTTGATTGGTCAGAAGATTTATGAGCTTTACATGTTTACATCAGTTTTATATCTTCTACATGCAAATTTTGTCACTATTTTAGAGCACACTAGCTTGTAGATATCCTTGAAACTTACATAATGATACTAACATCTAAAAACCTTTATTTTAATTTCACAGGACCTTTAAATGGCATCAGATCAGATTAAACACCAGTATGTTATGGGTAAAACAGGCTTTTAGAATCACAGACACATTTGCAGAAGAGAAATAAATGTACCTCAGGAAAACCTTCCAAAGTTTTTGGCCTGGTGACCTCACGTCCGTTTAATGTTACACCACTTTTCAACAGTGAAGAAAAATAAATGGAAACAGTTTCTGAAATGGGAGCTCCACACCCATTATTTTTCCTACAGCGTCTCTGTCTGACTCAATCATGACTCAAACTATCCTCAAAAACTGTAATTCGCCTGGTTCTGTTCTCACAAAACTGTTCATTTACCTGATAACATAACAGTGCCTGCGCCTCAATGTGCATACTTTCCATCCTCATTCATTCATTCATTTTCATTTCGGCTTAGTCCCTTTATTAATCTGGGGTCGCCACAGCGGAATGAACCGTCAACTTATCCAGCATATGTTTTACGCAGCGGATGCCCTTCCAGCTGCAACCCATCTCTGGGAAACATCCATGCACACCCATTCACACTCATACACTACGGACAATTTAGCTTACCCAATTCACCTATACCGCATGTCTTTGGACTTGTGGGGGAAACCGGAGCACCCGGAGGAAACCCACGCCAACACGGGGAGAACATGCAAACTCCACACAGAAACGCCAACTGACCCAGCCGAGGCTCCTTTCCATCCTCAATTATTGAATATTACAAATGTTATATACCATTTAGATCAGAAAGGTGGATATGCACATTGAGACGCAGGGATATCAATGGTTCACACAAGTCGTTCATAACAGAGATTCATTCACAAGCGAATCGCTCCCTCCGTTAGAATTAGAAGTGAAAGTGGGAGAGGGGGTGTGCTTCAGGACATGGATTAGATCAAATTTAACAGGGAGGGAGGATAATACATTTCCATGCACACAAACACACTCTTTTTTTCGGCAATGCCCGTGCGGTCACTTATCCATCGATGTAGAAAAGTGATGTAAAATTATAATTTTCATAATTTACAAAAAATATTAGCATACTGACCACCGGGAAAACTCCCGATCATAGATATATGTATATATGTCTATATATCTATGGCTCTGGATGGCCAGTCCTCCACTGCACCTTGGTCCCACATTCATTTCAAAGGAGCCCTACCCTGTACTAAAATGGCGGCTCTATTGACGCATTCCTTCCAATAGACACCAATAGCGTGGGCGACATCTAATGTAAACATATGATTTAGGATAGTTTGTAATTTTCACATTAAAAATTCACTTATTCTATTTTTTATAATCAAATTTCATTAAAAAATAGTCTGCAGAAACACTTTGATTGACATTCTCCGTTTGTACGTGTCATCAGAGGGGAAAAGATCCGTCCACTAGTGATGATCTCTCCCTCATTAGCATAGACAGCCCTGAGTGAGAAGCAGCCATCTGCCATTAGGGTTTTGAATCTGCCACTATGCTGACACAAAGGCGTTTGTAGCTCCGCCCTCTTTTGAAAAGAGCACAATCTCATTTGAATTTAAAGCGACAGTCACCAAAACAGCACAATTTGGATCAAAGCCTAAAATGGGGCAGTTTCAAAGAGTTATAAAACATTTGTATTTTAAGCTGAAACTTCACACACACACACACACACACACACACACACACACACACACACACACACACACTCTCTCTAGGGACATCAGAGACTTATTTTACATCTTGTAAAAAGGGGCATAGATCCATTTTCTCTTCATGTGTTTGTATCTTAACCTTCAGATCAGACGCCAAACTAGCTGAAGAGTGTGAAAGTCTCACCGTCTCATCCTCCAGCAGTAGATGCAGGACAGGATCTCCAGGCCTGTAGTCTCTGCTAAGCTCTGCTGATCTCCACACCTCTGCAGGGTCTGGGATCCAGACTCGAGCCAACTGCAGGCAAACATCAAGTTAGTCTGAATATCAGTGACATTCAAACACAGATGTAAAATGGTCTAATTTATGCAACTGATATAATGATTATTATATTTAATATCTTTTAGTTTTATTACTTTTTTAACTTTAATAAAACTGCATTGAATATTTAAATAAATGCATTTACATTTAAAACAAAACATTATATTTTTTTGTCTAGATTTTATGTTAAATATTTCAAATTGACCTAAATTTAGAGTGGCAACTCTCTATATAATATAATTGAGCTTTCATTAAGCATCTGAGAGGTCAATACATTCATATTTCTATCATTTAATTCACTTTTAATTTTCTTTCAGCTTCACCCAATACATATTTTAATACATATAAGTAAATTTGTATAAGTTGAAACACTATTAAGCCTCTGTGAATCTCCAAACAAACCAGGAAAGCTGCTGTACGCCTGGTCTGTCTGGATCACATTTGGTTTCACATGTTTCCATTGCACAGATGTGAAAGTAGCAGGAATTAAACTCTCATACCTTCGAGTAAAGCTCCGGCGCTGCCATTGAGCTCTGCCTGATCTCCCGCTACTCCAAAAACATGACAACTCCAGCCATTTACAAAACAGACGTTGAGAAACGCCAAAGTTTCTGCAATCTGTCGGTTGCTGGTGTGGAAGTGTGACAGGCGCCGGGGAAACGCATTGAGCGGCACAGTTTAATAACTAACAGCTGTTTTTGACAATGACAATTTATTCCGCCAGGGGGCGCGCGGTGGCTCAAAACAGTTACGGCTCCGTTTAACCGCGTTCAAACTTTAGCGTGGTTTTTGTCTTATTGGAAAAATGCGTGGGCAAAATAGTGAAATCTTTTTGTTAAATTGATTATGAAGACAATTTTCTGATATAAAAATGTATGTTTGTTACAGTAATCATTATAAAACACTTGGAAGTAAAAACAATCGCCCACTACACTGAAACGGTTATGATTGGTTGATCCTGATTGTCGATGAGAAAAGTAATATAAACCACTTGACAGCGCCTTTGCTTGGGCAGAAAGATTATTATAAAAAGAGCGTTATAATATTTAATAGCATGTATATTAGCGTTTTCCACTTGTCATACTATTTCTATTTGGAAATCATCTTGACAATTTAGTATACGAACAATTTTATCTTTTATTTTCCAGACTGACGCACAATATACTTGTCTCTTCTGTTATATATTACACATTGCTTGTGGAAAAATGTAAGTGTAAAATGTAAAAAAAACAGGTCGCCATGTCATTTGTGTGTAAACCGTGCCGCCCTGTGGCGATTATGAGTTACTGCACCAGGTCCATGACTTTAATGAGCTATAAAAACAAGTTCATTCTGTAAATGTTATTAATATAGAGATATTTTCTTTGTCTCTTCAGTCAGGAGGTTTTTGCTCAATGTTGATATTATGTGTGCTATAATTTAGCTGCATGACAATGAATGCGTGATACTCAAAAATTACAAAGCAAGTCAGCATAGCAGAAAATGACAATGACAAATGTGGGTTGCTGCACTACTGCACTGATACTAAAGCAAAAAACCTACAACACAATTCAAGCTAGTCATTTTCAAATATTTATCTTTCTTTGCCAAAAGCTTTGTCGCAATAATTAAATAATCGTGGAAACACTGCCGCCTTGTGGTGATTTCTATATATTGCTCAAAGCCGGCTATAATAGAAAATGTTTATTTTTTCCAAATACAAATAGCTTATTTAAACATATCACCTATTACTGACCGAATTTGGTAGTTCATAATTTGTGTTATGAGCATAGTCACATAAATAAAAAAGAAAAACGCAACATTATGAGTGAAGAGTGGGGAAACAGTGCCGCCCGGTGGCGATTATGAGTCACTGCACTCTGACCAGTGAGGACAAACAATCAATGCTCAAAAGGTGAGCTGGCTATTTGTGTATTTATGTCGTCTCTAATGCTGCAAGAAGCCTCTAGTTCAGCATATCGGATTCGACAAAAATAAAAAAGCAAACTACAATGCCAATTTATGTTCTCTCTTATGCACCTGACACTTTATCTAAACTCCACCTTACAAGGACTCAATGTTTACTATAAATGTACCACAATCATGTTGCACTGCTTGCTTCAACCTTAAATACCTCTTGCACAATATTAGACCTTAAATACCTTTTTCTTTGCACAATATCCTGCACAACATTGTTCAGTCTCGTGTAAAAGTACTTGTATAGCCTGTCTTATGTGTATAGTTTAAGTATTGTATTCTATTTTATAATATATGTTAGTTATGCATAGGTTTTTTATAATAGCTCTTATGTCCACTGTTGTGTTTGTATTCATGATTAACCGTTGTCCTGCGAGACACGACATTTCGTTCCTCTGTATGTCCACACATGTAGCGGAATGACAATAAAGCTCGACATGACTTATGTTGGAGAAACAGTTATGAGTTGCTGCACTTCAAGCACAAGCACAAAACTTATAATTTTATCAAGTTATCAGCTACTACCACGAGCTTTTATCACATTGGGAATAAAAAAACAGACAAATAACGCTTAAAACTACTACAACTGTAATTTGATTATAATGAATAACAGAAAATGCAGCCTTTGGGTTTGGGTCCAGAGATACTAAAGTAAATAATACATATTTAAAACGTGAGCTGGTAATCCGTTCAACAGTGTCATCTCTACTGCTGCAAGACCTAGTTTGTTCATCATGTTGGCTTTGGCAACATTGCAGTCGCTTGAAATTAGGTTATAGGCCAGACTGGCAATTAACGGTGGGGAAACAGTGCCGCCTTGTGGCGATTATGCGTTACTGCGCTGAGACCAGATAAACTATGTATACTAAAACAAATCTATTTGTATATATTTATCGTCTCTGTTTCTCTGCAGGAAGTTGTCGGTTCATCGTTATGACATTGATAATATTACGGTTGCTCACATTTTATACATTTACGAACTTCGTACTTTCCAAGCAGCTCAAATTGTAGCAGAGCAAAAATCCTCACCTAAAAATACAAACCAACTTACATTTGACAAATCAATAAATTCATGGCTAATTATTCTTACTATAATCAGTCCTTCACACATCTCATTGTGAGATTAGACTTTAAACAAGCCAAAACACTTACATGCATTTCTCAGTTATTGATAGCAAAAATGCTAGCAGCTCAACTAAAAACTTAAACAATTAAAAGTTTTTATTTTTTTTTTTAAATAGTAAAATATACTTGTAAAATGAAACTTTAAAAATTCAGAAACAACATCTCCATCTCGCAGCGCAAGTGCAAAACTAGTTTATTTACATAACAAATGGCACGGTTGTGACAGTAAAGGTTTGTACAGCTCAAATAATTTCAGTTGTTAAGACAACACCACCTAATCGACCAATCAAAGAGGAGAGGCCAAACATCACCTTAGACAGAGACAAACAGCTTTAAGGCCATTTTCATAATTAACAAGTCGGAGGCAAACAGTGAATGTCAACAAACTAACTTTTAAGAGCGCGTCGATTTTCTTCAGCTCATCAGGATAACGTCTACAAGGCCTTTTGTTTCTTCCAGGAGGCACAGATTTGGCAAATAAGGTGGATGTGATTATTTCAAGTCCAGTCCATATTCATGCAAGTCTTATAGTTATGAGAGAAAAAAAAACAAATGTAAAACTCTAAAATAATGTCAAAATGACTTATTTGGTCAGACCGCCATGTTTAAACCTTGGCACTGATGTTGCAAGTTAAATCCAAGTGCAATGGTGGCAGAGTTGACAAAAAAACGAGTATTTATATCAAGAGTGTTTCTATATTTGAAGACAACAAGAGTAAGAAAGGATAGCAAAAGACAGACGAAACGATAAGATGAATGTAAAGAGCAGTAGGCAGCAGGACTGCCGTTAGACAGCGAGTTTGCTGGCCTCCAGAGACTGTTTCCGCTGGGGAAGATCCTGAGGGGTGGGGATGTGGTCTCCGGTGATCTCAGTCTTCTCTGCCGCCGCTGCCGGAAGCTGTTTGTTCTTCATCTTGGCTTTGGCCATGTTATAATCACCTGAATCAAAGTATTTTTGCTGCTGGGGAGATCAAAATACATTAGTTGCAGTGAAGTCCTGTCTGCTCACTTTTTCAACAGCTCTACTTCCAGAATTTCTTTTTCAATTATTGTCTGTCTGTCTGTCTCTGTCTGTATGTCTGTCTCTGTCTGTCTGTCTCTCTGTCTCAAAGTCTTTATTAAAGGTAGTTCACCCAAAATGAAAATGGTCATCATTTACTCAACCTTTACAAGTTTCAAACCTTTGAGTTTCTTTCTTTTGTTGAACAAAGTTATTTTGACGAAAGTTGAGTCCTGTTGCACAAAACTAAAGGAAGTTTCAAGTTGACAAACCAAAGAAACATTAGAATCTATAACTTTTGTTGTTCTCCTCGTGTTTGCGTGGGTTTCCTCTGGGTGCTCCGGTTTCCCCCACAAGTCATGTGGTATAGTTGAATTGGGTTAGCTAAATTGTCCGTAGTGTATGTTTGTGAATGAGTGTGTATGGATGTTTCCCAATGATGGGTTACAGCTGGAAGGGCATCCGCTGCGTAAAGCATATGCTGGATAAGTTGGCGGTTCATTCCGCTGTGGCAACCCCTGATTAATGAAGGGACTAAGCCGAAAAGAAAATGAATGAACTTTTGTTGTACATTTCGATTATGAAGACAGTATTCCCATGGTGACAAAACCCAATAAAAACCAACCCACCTTCTGGAGCCCAAAAACTCAGTTTGCAAACTGGTTAAGGGGCCGTTCACATATCGCATCTTTTGCACGTGCAAGCTCGTTATTTCCAATAGAGGCACGTGGCTTGTGTGCATATTGGGAGCGACACGCTCGCATTTTCTAGGCGCACCCAGTTGAAAACATCTCAACTTTTCAAAATGCCACCGCAAATCACGTGACAAGAACTGACCAATCAGCTTCATACTTTAGTAATGCAAGTAAGTAATGTGTATTTATATAACGCATTTATCGTGTAAAGCGCTTCACAATCATGAGGGCGGGGGTCCACCACCAGTGTGCAGCATCCATTTGAATGATGCGCCGGCAGCCACAGGACAAAGGCGCCAGTGCGCTCATCACACACCAGCTATAGGTGAAGTGGAGAGGTGGATGGGGATGATTGGGAGTGCATGATGGGTAAGGGCCAATGGAGGGAACTTGGCCAGGACACCGGGGTTACACCCCTACTCTTTACGAGAAGTGCCAGGCTCAGCCCTGCTTAGCTTCAGTGAGTAACCGGTCTTGGGCTCGACTTTGTAAGAAATATACACATTTCTGTAGACCGATTACCTCAGACAAACACAGAACACCCGAACACTGCAGTGCTTTCAATTGTCTCCATAAATAAAACTTGTATCAGAGCTGCAGCAATGTTTTGTCAGCTTGTCATCCTCTGAGAAAACGGTTGATGGTCGCCTAGCAACAACAAATGACAAAAGCAGCACGAGCACAAAGCGCGTTGAAAATGGTGAAGGAAGTGACACGCTGGCACTTTCCACAAGCTTTTAGATACGATATGTGAATGGCCCCTAAAAACCCAAACCCACTTGTGCAGCAGGCCTCAGGAAACCTGTAACCATTGACTTCTATAGTATTTATTTTTTCCTACAATGCAAGTCAATAGTTACTGGTTTCTAACATTCTTTGAAATATCTTCTTTTGTGTTCAACAGAATAAAGAAATTCATAAAGGTTTAGAAACACCTAATGATGCAGGGTGTCCGCTGAAAAAGGCTGTAAAAGGCTTAACATGTCTTAAATTTAAAACAATTATAATAATTTTGAAATAGTGTTGTTGGTCTTGGACAAAGCAAAATTAAGACCCGTTTAAAATGATCTGAGTAAAGCTACTCAATCGGGCCGACACCCATCCAACGACCAGCAATACATCTCAATAAAACCTTAAAAAAAAATTATATTTAGGTATTGCAAAGAGATACAATTCACGACAGCTGTTAGACATATTTACAGCAAATTCCCCATTAAATTCCCTAATCAGGGACAGAAAACTAAAAACAATTACACAATTCCTAATGATAATAGCAGGCCGATAGAAAACATCCTCAGTGTTTAAGCTTAAGTCTAAAATTTTATTCTTAATGGTCTTAAAAAAATCTTAAATTTGACTTGATGAAACCAGCAAAAACCCTGTGATGAGTGAATGTTATGTTTTTGGGTGAACTATCCCTTTAAATGTTATGGGTTAAACAAAAAGCCCATTATCGAGCTCAAAACAGCTTTTCTTGTTATCGTTAAAACAAACTATGAACCTGACTGCTGCACTCCATCGAAATCTTGTGTAAAAACATACCCCCTTTTGCAGTCTTTTCCGCAACAGATCAGACCCACCAGGTCTGGCTCCAAGATGAGGGTATCGGGCCTTCAGTTTGATTTCCTCTGCCTTTTCTGGACTTACAACAGTGTCCTGCATCTCCTACATTAGATGAGAAGGAAACATTTCAGTCCACAAAAAGACCATTCAGAGTGCAGTTTTTAAAACCAAACTAAACTCTGCCAAACACATTTTTAAAAGTTTGTCTTCATGTAAAATGCCTGCTTTTAGCTAAAAATTGTGTTGTTTAAGTCTACCCTTAATGATCTGGTGGTTTTTAAAAGGTACACTTCACTTAAATATGATGATTTCATATCCCCTACTTGTTGTTGGTTTTATATTCACACATTCTCCTTAATAATATAAATTTCAGAAACGTATTCCTCGCAAATTCACAAAGAGGAAATTATATTAGCAGCCAATGACTATCAAAGCACAACATTGTTCACAGTTAATTAAATAGTGCTAATGTTGTTTTGAAGTTATAATTGGATGTGATTTCAGACCGAATATTCAAAGTAACACAGAAAACCATATAGGGACTATATCACAAGTCGTCACTGTTCAAAAATGAACGAATGTGTGAATATAAAACCAACTTTACCTCAATTCGATCTAATGGTTTTTAAAAGGACAGTTCAATTAAATATGATGATTCAGTCATCATTTCCTCATCCTCTACTTGCTCCAAACCTATTTTAGGAGGATATACTGACGAATGTAGGAAAAAACAGCCACTGATTTCCAATACAGTTTTTTTTCCTGCCATGGATGTCAATGGCTGCTTTTTTCCAACATTCTTCAAAATATCTTGCTTTTTGTTCAACCAAAGAAAGAAATTCATAAAAGTTTAGAGCCACTTGAGTGTCGAGTAATTAAACAGTGAGGAAACGTTCATTTTTGAGTGAACTATGCATTTAATCAAAGTGATAATTATTACTAACTAAATTCGATTTGGATACAACCAACAAAACACAACTGAGGTCAAGTTGGTTTTATATTTCGCACATTCGTTCATTTTTGAACCGTGACAACTTGACACGTTCCCTACATTGTCTAACCACGCTACTTTAAATATTCGGTCTAAAATACCATACAAGTAAGACTTCAAAACAAAATTAGCACCATTTAATTTTTAACCGAGTCCATGAACAATGTTGTGCTTTGATAGTCATCGGGTGTTAATATGACTTCCCCATTTACAATTTGCAAAGAATACTTTTCTGAAAGTATATTATAAAAGGAGAAAGTGTGAATGTGCGAATAAACAAAAACAACAACTTCACCACAATCAAAAAAATGTGTTAAATCAAGCACATATAGATCGTTAACATTGAGCTGTAATAACTGGTTACATAAACAACAGCATTAACAATACCAAAAATGAATGATTAGTTGATTTGATAGCTTATTTTCCACCAAATATATCATATACACATTATAATGCACACATATTAATTGAGAAAGTTGGTTTTATTCGCACATTTGTTCAGTGAGAACTTGACACTCCCTATATTGTTTACCATGGTACTTTGGATATTTGGTCTGAAATCACATGCAAGTATGACTAGTTATTGCACTAGTTAACAATA
>CAIGQW010054212.1:3637696-3651263 GCA_903798125.1 Danio choprae
GAGTTTGCATGTTCTCCCTGTGTTGGCGTGGGTTTCCTCCGGGTGCTCCGGTTTCCCCCACAAGTCCAAAGACATGCGGTATAGGTGAATTGGGTAAGCTAAATTGTCCGCAGTGTATGAGTGTGTATGGATGTTTCCCAAAGATGGGTTGCAGCTGGAAGGCCATCCGCTGCGTAAAACATATCCTGGATAAGTTGTTGGTTCATTCCGCTGTGGCGACCCCAGATTAATAAAGGGACTAAGCCGAAATGAAAATGAATGAATGAATGAATATATATATATATAAAATTAAAATAATTTCATCACAAATAAACTGTAAGCTTAATTATTTTTTCTGAGTGTAGGTAAAACAAAATGCTAAATTTAATGATGAATTAATGTTAAAATATAATGATGTCAAGCTGCTTTGACACAATATACATTGTAAAAAGTTCTATAGATTTAAAGATGAATTGAATTGACTAAAATGTACTTAATCATTTATTTCTCTTTCTTTATTTTTCAAGAAACCCTTAGTGGTAATGTATATTTTAATTAATATTTCTTTCTAAATTCTTCCACAGTGTGGAGCACCAATTAGCCACAAATTGTCATAATGTTGGCCCGCAAAGGGCTTTTGCCCGATGGGTTCCTGTTGACGCGACTCGCTGAAGATGCACAACCCAGCCGCATTCGGCCAAAGTCACAAAGGGCACGTTTCATCACCAAGAGCGGCTCGTGTAATGTTGCCCACAAGAACATACGAGAACAGGTGAGATGTACTTATCAATTCTAGACCAAGCAAATGTTTAAATTCACCCAGATGCAGTGTTCATTAGATATTTTTGCTTCTCAGGGCCGATTTCTTCAAGATGTGTTCACCACCATGGTGGACCTGAAATGGCAGCATTCTTTGCTCATCTTCACCTCAGCGTTCCTCTGCTCCTGGATGCTCTTTGCCATGGTGTGGTGGCTCCTGGCATTCGCTCATGGAGATCTAGAACCACGAGATCCCAACGAACCCGGACCTGTGCCGTGTGTCACTTCCATTCACTCCTTCACCTCTGCTTTTCTGTTCTCCATTGAAGTGCAAGTAAGGTTCAATTTGGACAGATATGGCTCTGTTTCCACCTGGAAATATTATTACATGCATTTACAATAATCCAGATATTTTAAACATCAAAAATATTTTTATTTAGTGTCATCTATTTGTGATTGGACTGACTAAAATGTAATGCTAGGTGTAAAAAAAAATTTGAATTTCAAGAGGTCATGAACTACCTCAGTTTTTTTTATTTTATACTGTTCCTTGAATTTGTATATAAACGAAACATGGCAAAGGGAATGGGACAACTGCATAAATAACAAATTACATGAAATTAACCCGAAAATAAATGAAAGACACTTTGCAAATTATAATTTTGAGACCAGGCATGAACAAATTGTCTATACTAGATGTCCAATTGGACATTCTAGGTTGACTCATTTATATTTATTGAACAACGAAGCACCACCTAAATGTAATTACTGCCAAGCTGAACTTACCATCAAACATATTTTGTTAGAATGTAGAAGTTTGAATATCAGTAGAATTTATTTTTAATAAAGAGAGACTTTGATTGATATTTTTAATAAGGAACCACCAGGAAGAATCTTACATTTTTTAGAAAAAATTGAACTGAAAAATCATATTTAACTGTGATCTAATGTGTGAATTATTTATTTCTATTTTATATATAAGTAACTTTTTATTGTAATATGAATTTGTTTTTATCATGTAATGTTTTTATGTATATCCCTTTTGCCATGAAACAGCCATAAGTTGCTGATGTGGCAATAAATAAATAATAAATAAATATACTATTCCTTGAGGTCCACTTATAATGTAATCAAAAAATAAAAAACCTCCTAAAATAGAAGTAATTAACTGTTTTCTGTGCTGTTTTTGACTCTCATTATCAGAACACTCTTTTTGATTAGTTGTGGCCAATTGTAGACTCAGAAGTAAAGCCCACTGCTCTGATTGGCTAACAGTTCTGCATATTAAAGATCTTTTCTATTCAACAGAAGGTTTAAAACCACATGAGGGAGAATGAACAATTATATTTTTTGGTGAACTATACCTTTAACAGCGCTGAACAGGAAGCGAAGTAGAATTTGGTCTCCTGTGGAGGCGGGGCTTATCTACCCTATTACATCATAGAGTAGAACATTCCAGAACCTGTGTTTTTGTCAGGCTGCCTTCACTACAAGAGGAACCATAAAGTGTTGAGTTCTGAAATGTACAGGATGTTTTTATAGTACTATAAGCTCTTACATGTCAAAAGAGCAAGGACATTTTGGTTTTTGCAGTTTATGACCCCTTTAAGTTATAGCTAAGGTTCAATAGTCTGTAAAATAATGAAACATTTGTAATACCAGGTGACTATTGGTTTCGGAGGACGAATGGTGACGGAGGAGTGTCCGCTGGCGATCATAGTCCTCATCATCCAGAACATTCTGGGCCTGATCATCAACGCCATCATGCTTGGCTGTGTGTTCATGAAGACGGCTCAAGCCAACCGGAGAGCAGAAACCCTCATCTTCTCCCGTAACGCAGTCATTGCCCCGCGGAACGGCAGACCGACGCTGATGTTTCGCGTTGGAGATCTGAGAAAAAGCATGATCATCTCAGCCAACATACAGCTGCAGGTGACAGATATGCTCATTTCTTTACTGGTGTATTTGTATCCACGTAGAACTTTAACATCCACAGAACCTTCCATTGGACAGAAAGTACTTCATTTTAGTCCTTTAGATCAGTGTTTCTCAACCACATTCCTGGAGGACCACCAGCTCTGCACATTTTCCATGTCTCCTCAACCAAACACACCTGATTCAGATCATCAGCTCATTAGCAGAGACTGAAAGACCTGTAATAGGTGTGACAGACAAAGGAGACATCCAAAACATACCGTGTTGGTGGTCCTGCAGGAACGTGTTTGAGAAACACTGCTTTAGATCTTTTTTTTTCACCTTTATTGGACAGGACAGTAGAGAGAATTGACAGGAAAGTGTGGGGAGCAGAGAGAGGGGAAGGATCAGCATAGGACCTCGAGGCGGGAATCGAACTCGGGTCGCCGTGAGCACCGGAGTGCATGTGTCGATGCACTTTCCACTACGCCATTGGCACTGACTGCTATAGATCTTTAATATGTCCTTCAAACTAAGATTTTTAAAATTATTTTATTACTATTCAGACTACATCAAAACAATGCATTTGATGTAAAAATGATTGCAGATATGTAGTTTTAACCTTAAAGTTATTATTAAAATTTAGCCTTAAAGTTCTTCCTTAAAGGCACAGTCCACCTTAAAATGAAAACTCTACCATCATTTACTCACCCTTCACTATTTCCAAAGCTGTTTGAGTTTCTATCTCTATTAGAAGAACACAAACAAAGATATTTTGAAGAATATTGGAAACTTACAAGAAGAAAAAAAGACATACTGTTTGTTTGTGGTACATTAGTTCTGCTTGATGAAATCGCATTGTTAAATCAGGCAAGTAATGATTGGTTGGGAAAGAAAATCTGGTCCTGGATATTTCTTGACTGCAAGAATTTAGAAATTGCACATGGACAGAGATTTACACACACACTGATTATCATAACAGAAACAAATATTGTGTAGTGTGAACCAAAAATGCTCTTTAAGTAATGTTTATCTCACGTCAGTACCTGGAACTTCTTGAGTTTGATTCCATCCTGATCTTGATTTTTGCTCCTCAGGTGATTCGGCGGACAGTGACAGCGGAGGGTGAAGTGATTCCCGTCTGTCAGTTAGATATTCAGGTGGAAAACCCTCTCAGGAGCAACGGCATATTCCTCGTCTCTCCACTCATTATCAGTCACACCATTGACAGAGGAAGTCCACTGTACGAGCTCTCAGCGCAGTCAATGGCCACAGAAGACCTGGAGATCATTGTCATTTTGGAAGGTGAATGGAGTCTACTTAATGTAATGAGTCTACAAGGTATTTTTAAGGAATCATCACAGATATGCTCTCCAATATGTGACCCTGGACCACAAAACCAATCATAAGTGGCAATTTTGGGAAATTGAGATTTATACATGATCTGAAAGCTTAATAAATACATTTTTCATCCATGCAGAGATACAACTATTTGAAAATCTGGAATCTGAGGGTTTCAAAAATATTAATCTTAATATTGAGAAAACGGCCTTCAAAGCTGTCTATTACTAATAAAAAATTAAGTTCGGATATATTTATGGTAGTGTCCCATGCAAAATGTTTGCATGGAAGATGACCTTTACTTAATATTCCAATAAGTTTTGGCATAAAAGAAAAATCATTAATTTTGGCCCATTGCCAAATATACCTGTGCAACAAAGTTTGGTGGTCCACGGTCACATATGTTCCTGTAAATTTCCAAAAAGCCTTGAGTCAAATTCAGTGGAAATATAAGATAAAAGCTATATAAATATAAGTATACATACATACATACATACATATATATATCATTCAATAATGGAAGGTAACAGTTTTTCATGTCATATTGGTGTCATTTTTATGCTTTCTAGAATATTTTGCTATGAAATTTGCAACGTGCTAATGTCACTTTCTCTTAGAACCAACTGCAAGGCATTGTTATAATCAATAATAACAATTACGCAATGCCACAGTGTTTGAGGAAGAATATAAATAATTAACTCGTGCACTTTCAAATTATAGAACGCAATAATATAAAGTAAAATTTATTTAAAAGAAAATGAAACAACTTTAAAACTGAAAGAAAACGAAACCACACTAAAGTAAAATCAAATTCAAGTCACATTCAAGGCTCCATTTTGGTTAGGATGCTGTCTTTCTTAGTAGTGTGCTCACAATTTTTTTTTAACTAGCTCTCTAAATCTGTTCGACTAGGTGTTGTGGAGACGACTGGCATTACAATGCAGGCCCGCACATCCTACATACCAGAGGAGATCTTGTGGGGTCGGCGTTTCGTCTCTATTATGACAGAGGAGGATGGACGCTACTCCGTCGACTACTCCAAATTTGGAAACACTGTTCCTGTCCGGATGCCAGCCCTCAGTGCCAAGGAGCTGGACCAGACCAGGGGTGTGCAGGACAGCGGACCCCATGAGGGTAAACCTCAGGGATGGGGGCTGGTGAGGGCGGGACGGGGCGGGTACAGGAGGGGTGGAGTGCGGGCCTGCGATGACACGGCAGCAAAGCCATGGTACGTGCCAGCGGAGAAAGAGAAGGAGAAGGAGAAGAAGGGTCAAAAGAAAACTGTGAAGCTTGAGGAGATAGGAAGAGAGATTGAAGAAGAGACAACTGAGGACATGAGCGATTAGAGCACAATGTTTTGGTGTTGTTGTATTTTTTGATACTGAAGTAGAAATGACCTAGAAGTTCACCAAGCAATTATCATTTGCTATTATTTTACTCAGTCTCAAGCTATCCAAGATGTAGGCGAGATTTTTAGTTTTTCAGTCATTGGTTATTGTAATATAGAAACATTATACATGGAAAATATCCAAATGACATATGCGATAAAAGTTCATATTTGGATTTTTACATATAATTACATATAATTATATATCAAAAGTCATATATGCAACATATATTTTGAAATATTGCAAAAATGCCCACTTACTGGGTGGCACTTTCAGATGAAATAAAAAAAATACTTGTGGCTCTTGAAGATACATTGATTGAAGACTTAGTCTGTGCAAATAAGCTAGTTCATGAATAAATATGCCTCATAATGGTGTACGCAAACTGAGCTGACACTGTTTACAGCCTTTTATACAAGATGCATCATCCAGGACATGCACAAGTACTATTGTGATAAGCAATGCAACACACGCATCCTCTCTCTCTGTTGTAAACAATCAGTGTAGGCTCACGTGAACTTATGCAGTGCATATGTAACAATATCTGACGAATGTTATGACAATTCTCAGACCACTTGCTGAGGTTGTGGACTAAAGGTACACACAAATGTACAAATAAGTGTATCATCAGAAGTCACTGGTATTAGTTTTGTTTTTCCTGTGCATTTATGACTCTCAAAGTGACTTGTTTTTTATGAACCACCATGGTTTCATCTAACCAAATTCTTTAATGTTATACTGAGATACAAACCCACCTGCATCATGGATGGCCTGAGGGTGAGTAAATTAACAGCAGACATTTTTTCGATGAACTCCTTTAATAGTCATATTAAATTTACAAATAGGTCACAAATAGGTCTTTTTAATATACATGTTTGGTAAACTGTCAAAACATGAACTGTGTCGTTCTTGCATATGTTTTTGTCAGTAAAATAATACATTTTATTATCATTTTAACAGAAAAAAGGTGGCATTTTGGATCTCTTCAAGATGTGCACTTTAGTTATGCAAATACAATGTACAAATACAGCAAATACAGTCAACATACAGGGTTGTTATATACATTCCAAAGATCTTACTTACCTCCTTTTTGCATTTAAAATAGTGGGATCATTTAAAAATGCTATGTATACAGACGTTTTCCCCTCTCTTCAGTTTAACAAAAGGTGCGAATCGCGAGTGCAACAGTCAAATGCGTCCGTGTATCGCGCCTATTTAAAAAAACATAATGTAAACGAAAAGCTCAAACAATTGACCAAGAACATTGTTCTATTCTCCGCAGCTTTTATTTTTATTCACCTCATATTACACACAGCATCTAAACCAGACTAAGATGTACGCTATTGCTGTCCCTGTTGAAGAAAACATAAGGCAGCTATATATGTTGAGTTTTGATACTATAGAAATCCTTTTGAAAATATTCCAGTTCAGTTTTTTGCCCTTCTGTCTTTTCATCTTGTTTCATGAGATGTGATCGTGTTAACCTGACTTTTTTTTTTTAAGAAATGTGGCTGTCATAGGTTATTTTAGTTTGTACATGTTGACATATTGTGTTCAATTTGTGTGGGCTTGTGCAATTGTGTATTGTGAACTAGATGACTTGATGTTTGTGTCCACTTAATGTACGAAAATGACCATTAGAGAATACATTCCGTGTGTATTTATTGTTTACATATCGGTGCATTAATTGATATTACATGTATTTAATAAAATATATGACGATTTATATATCCGACTGAAGGAATTCTCAGTTTTCTTTGTTTTTTTGAGGGGGGAAATGGCATGTTATGTGACAGGATTAGAGGTCAACAGCTGGCCAGAGTTTACTTTTACAGCCTTTGCAGCAGAAAAGCTGGTACATCTGCATTCATATAGTGGAGATTTTAAAATAGGCAGCAATCTAGCACTGATTATTTTCATCCAGTGTTTACGCAAAACCGAAATTTCTGTCATCATTTACTCATCATTCTCTTGTCACAAACCTGTTTGACTTTCTTTCTTCTGTTGAACACAAAAGAACATATTTTGAGAAGAGAAATGTTGGAAACCTGTAACCATTGACTTCCATATAGTATTTGTTTGTCCTACTATGGAAGTAAATGGTTAAACCTTTCTAACATTTTTCAAAACATCTTTTCTGTTCTGTTCAACAGAAAAATTAAACCCATAAAGGTTTGAAACCACCTGAGGGAGAGTAAATTGGGAGTAAGTTTTCATTTTTGGGTGAACTTTCCCTTTAATTGTTGTTTTTAATCAACTGGTTGTAATGGAGCTGTTCGCGGTTCTGAATGAACACGAACTGTCGTCGAAGATGGTGTCCTAAATTAAGAACTCCAAATGTGATTAAAAATTTGGTGTTTGCCAGAATATTTAGTGTTACTCACCAGTCGGTCAGCAACCTATTTTGTAAATGAATTCTGAGAATGCTTAAAAGTGTGATTTTCTTTAGCATAACAAATAACATTCATTCATTTTCATTTCGGCTTAGTCCCTTTATTAATCTGGGGTCGCCACAGCGGAATGAACTGCCAACTTATCCAGCATATGTTTTACGCAGCGGATGCCCTTCCAGCTGCAATCCATCACTGGGATACATCCACACACACTCATTCACACACATACACTATGGACAATTTAGCTTACCCAATTCACCTATAGCGCATGTCTTTGGACTTGTGGGGGAAAACGGAGCACCCGGAGGAAACCCACGTCAACACAGGGAGAACATGCAAACTCCACACAGAAATGCCAACTGACCCAGCCGAGGCTCGAACCAGCGACCTTCTTGCTGTGAGGCGATCGTGCTACCCACTGCACCACCGTGAGGCCCATCAAATAACATAAACTATAAAATAGAATTTTATAATCTTTTGACTATGCTATTATTATATATATTTATGTTAGTTCAATGTAAGCTGAAATAACCTGTAAAGTTAAATTGATTAAACAAAATTTTAAGGCAGCAACTCATCTTTGTAAAAGCATCCATATTTCTGTATCAAACAAAGAAATTCATAAACTTACTTTTAATAGGTTATTTTTTTACTAATGTAAAGGTTCCACATACAAAGTTCATATAAGAAACGTTTGCTACATTCATTTAAAATATCAGTCAAAATAAAATAAAAGTCAGAAAACAATTAGTTACAAAAACAAAACAGTGCATTTAGATATAAAAGCAGTTAGTTCATACAAACACTACATAATCATATACAGTAAATATATAGGGTAACGAACTGTATCCATTTAGCAAATCATGCAGTGAAAGAAGCCTGTGAACACGGCCAGCAGAGAGAGAAACAGTGAGCCTGCAGTCGTCAGTGGGCCGCCGTTACACAGATCTGTGTTACAGCATCTGTACGTATACTCTGATATGGATGGAAACTGCTGCGACAGGCGAGAGTTATCGCAGTCAGTGTATCGAATGCACCGGCGAATGGTCTTCCCACCTGGAGAATCACAAACATTACTACTGTAACTACATAGAACGGATCATAATTTAAAATTGATGAAAAAGCCACATTTAGGTCTAACGTAATAAAAGGCAATGCATATAACAGTATTTCATAAAGTATTTACACTGGAAATTTACTTCTGCTGCTTGTTTAAACTACTTATTTAAAATGAGTTGAAACAACACGATTCGTAGTTTTTTTTGGGACAACTTAATTGTTTTATGTTCAATCCACTTAAATTTGTGAAAACGATTCAGTTATTTTAATTAAGTTGTGTTGGGACAGCATGAAGGAATTGTCAAGTCAAGACAAACTTTATTTATAAAGCACTTTAAAAAACACATAAGTAAGCCAAAGTGCTGTACAGAAATATACAACAAAGTAAGCATAATAGGGTATATGCACAGCTACTCTTTCTTCCCATACCGATAAACTTACGGTGAACGGATAATAATACTTTTTTCAATTTTATATGGTTCCTTTTACAGCATCGATGTTGTAATGTAATTAAAATATAATCGGTTCAATAGACTTCAGTGTTCCTTTAGTTGTTCGCGCGTAAAACGAGATAAAAAGCCGTTTACACACACGCGTCCGTCAGGATTAGCAGGCTAGCGCAGAAACTCCATTGAAAATACTGGGGTAAAATAAATGCTCATATTTTAAAGACATGGCACGGAAAAATGTAATGTAATGCAGTGCTTCTTGTACATTCTGAGACCCACTTTATATCGTATATCAATCAGGCAGCGAAGATCGTTGATTTGTTAAGAAAAAAGACGCGCTTCACCGGAAGCGCTTAACACAGGTTACTGAAGAATTAAAAGTCCTTCCGCATACTTCTGCATATACCCTATAGTATATAAAATATAGGGTAAAATATAGCTAAACTACCTAAAAAGGCATATAAATTTAAATAATTAGCTAGTAAAATCAGGTGTCAAAGGCCAACGAAAATAAATTGAGAACTGTGTGAAACCCAGCATATTTACAGTGTATGTTGTTATATAAACACATTTTTTAATTCTAACTAGGCTTTCTTTTGTTAAAACTGAGACGCGTTATTAGGAAACGAAAACGTATCTTTCTGAAAGCGCTTTCCTAAGTGGATGCATTTGAAAACACTGTATTCGTGTCGTAGTGTACTCTGTGAAAACGGAGGCTTTCAAAAACGATGACGCATTTTTAGTCATGTGACACAGTCGTTACTAATTCAGCAAAAATGGTGGACCACATCGAGCAGCATGGTTTTGGATGCTCTCAGTTTTGACAGCATTGTTAAAAATGAATGAAAGTTTGTACATGCTCCAGCTTGGTTTTTATCAAAGGACACGGAATGTGTACTCAGAGCTGTTGTTCAGCGGCAGCTCAGCAACTCCACCTCATTGTCAGTCCATTTAAAAAACTTTTCCTCAACATTTTGCCGCCATGTTTCAAAGAGCCGGAAAGAAAAAAACCTCAGGCGGAAATGATGCGTTTCGAAGCGTCTTACGTTTCACCCATGCGCAGTACAGGGCGAAAGTGTTTTTAGTCGTTTCAGTGTGGATGACAAAGTTTTGGAAAGCGAATGAAAACGACAGTGTGGACGTGAAGCGTTTTTAGATGAAAACTCTGATTCTAATATATCCGGCCTAAGTTACCTTAATCGATTAGTGTTGGGACAACATGAAGGAATTTTGTGGAAGGAATCCAGTGTATGTTGTTATGTAAACAGATTTTTTTAAACAACATTTAATTTCGAACTAGGCTTTCTTTTGTTCAAATATACACAAATATACATAAAACAATATGCTGATTTCTTACAGTCAACAAATAAATGTAAAAAAATAAACAAATACAATAAAACATTTTGAAATCTTACCTTTCGAAGACTAAAGATAAGTTGAAATCATTGATTGTTTTAGGAATGTTCTTTTCAGGTAAGAAAATAAAGGGAAAGTAACATCTAAGATACATTAACTGCATTGTAAGAATGGTAGTAACAGTAGACAATAGTAGACATTTATTATATTTAATTCCCTTTAAGCATCTCACTCTCTCTTCTTTACTAACACAATTATTTGTAAAATTTAGCTTTTTGTTTTTAATCAGGCTACAATATAAGAGGAAATTAAAAATGTATCAATTAACATTTAGTAACATTATTAATAATTAGTGAAGTACAGTTTATCACACACTTTTTAAAAAGCTACTAATTAGTAAAGTACTTTTTTTTTACAGTTTACATTATTAAGTTATTGCAAAGCGTTTCAGAAAAGTGAAGTTAATTCTCAGAAAATGTCAATGTTTACTTGTTTGTATGACAAACATGTTGTATTTAATGCAAAGATAGTTTAAAGGATATCCAGTTGAAGTCAGAATATAGCCCTCCTGTCAATTTTCTTTTCTTTTTCAAATATTTCCCAAATGATGTTTATGTCACGATCAGCTGTGATCTAGCAGTTGCAGATCGCTGGAGAACTACAAATCCCATCATGCACCTTACACACCAGTTCCAGTTCTCTCACTGATTGAACACACACAGCTGGAAGTTCATCATAGACTGATTACCGGGACTATAAATACACCTCTCTCTCTCTCTCTCTCTCTCTCTCTCTCTCTCTCTCTCTCTCTCTCTCTCTCTCTCTCTCTCTCTCTCTCTCTCTCTCTCTCTCTCTCTCTCTCTCAAACGCACGCACGCACGCACGCACGCACGCACGCACGCGCACACACACACACACACACACACACACACAGAGCTGAGTCTTGTTTGCTGTAACATTTCTAAGTGCCCTTTGTCTAGTCTTGCCGTGCTTTTGACCTTTGCCTTGTTTATTGTTTATGTTGTTTTACTGCCTGTATCGACCATTTTGCCTGTTGACATGACTACACTTTTGGATTAAACTCATGCTTCTGTTTGCTCCTGCTTTGACCATTGCCTGCCTGACTCAGAGTTAATGAACTGCAGTTGGACCCACACCTCCGTTGTCACCCTGACCAGTTGTTACAGTTTAACAGAGCAAAGAATTTTTCACAGTATTTCCTATAATATTTTTTCTTCTAGAAAAGGTCTTATTTGTTTTATTTCCGCTAGAATAAAAGCAGTTTTTAATTTTTTAAAACCATTTTAAGGTCAATATTATTAGCCCCCTTAAGGATTTTTTTCTTCGATTGTCTACAGAACAAACCACTGTTATACAATGACTTGCCTAATTACCCTAACTTGCCTAATTAAAGCCTTTAAATGTCTCTTTAAGCTGAATTCTAGTATCTTGAGAAACATCTAGTAAAATATGTACTGTCATCATGGCAAAGAGAAAATAAATCCGTTATTAAAACTATTACGTTTGGAAATGTGTTGAAAAAATCTTTCTTTTAAACAAAAATTGGGGAGAAAAATATACAGGGGGGCTAATAATTCAGGAGGGCTAATAACTCTGACTTCAACTGTACGTCTCTAAGTACTTAACAAAGCAGAACACTTTCTATTAAACATGTAATATTATCAATAGTTTAAAGGTGTACAGGTGAAGCAAACACTCCACTTCTAGAATCACCAACAATGCCAAACCTTTCTCGTGCAGATGTAAACAGGCGTCCTCATAAGAGCAGGGCTGCTGAACGGAGCATGGTCCTCCAGTGTAATCCTCACACTTATAGCATCGCAGAGACGAGCCTGCAGAGGAGAATCGCATTCCATAATGCTTATTGCCTGTTTCGAATACAAAACACTGAGGTCATGACCAAAGCCACACAAAACCAGCCAAACAAACAACTGCCGTGTGCGTGCTGGAAACTTACCTAAACTGAGAGTCACACAACAGACCAATAGAAAAAGTCCAAGAGAGCGCTTCATTATGAGGAAACCTGCCTGAGAGACTGATCATAAATAGCATCGAACCACAATTAAGCAGAATGAAAAGGCTTGAAATTCAAACAACAGTTGTAATCGACTTTTTTTATTATATTATTATTTTCCAGACACAGAGAAAATAATATCATTAAAAGAAATATTCAAAGAAGAGAGTGTAATAAACATACTATTACTGCATTCATTCATTTTCTTTTCGGCTTAGTCCCTTTATTAATCTGGGGTCGCCACAGCGGAATGAACCGCCAACTTATCTAGCATATGTTTTACACAGCGGATGCCCTTCCAGCCGCAACCCATCACTGGGAAACATACTATTACTTATTACATATTATTATCTTGATAGTCAGAGCAAAAAAAAATCTAAAATAAATAAATAAATAAATAATGGGGGGAGGGGGTGGGGGCAAGTAGAAACTGGCAAAAAAGTAGTTTTAAGTATAATGGCAAAGAATAAAGGTTTAAAATAAATAAATATGTAAATTAATTAATAAAATCTATATATACTGTAATAATATACTGACAAAATACTCTATTATATTATATAAGTGATCATATAAAATATTTAAGTGATTAAAAACAGCAAACAAATGGGTTAAACAGTAGTTTTAAGTATAGTGGCAAAAAAATAAAGGTTTAAAAGAAAAAAGAAATAAATATAATAAATCAATAAAAAATGGGGGAGTATACTGGCAAAAACATACTCATATTATGTTATATTATATTATATGTTTTCCATATAATATGGTTGCCACAGCGGAATGAACCGCCAACTTATCCAGCATATGTTTTATGCAGCGGATGCCATTTCAGCTGCAACCCATCACTGGGAAATATATTATATTATATTATATTATATTATATTATATTATATTATATTA
>CAIGQW010054212.1:3652539-3676692 GCA_903798125.1 Danio choprae
TTTAAGCGATTAGTTGAGTTTACTTAAAAAATGAGTAAACCTGTTGTAACTTGAAACTGTGAATTGATTTATTTTTTATAATTATAGACATAGTTCGTTTACTTAATGATTTTAAGGCAATGGGTTTACTCACTTTTTTTTTTAAGTAATGTCAACTTATCGCTTATCGAGTTTACTCACTTTAAAAAAAAGTAAATGTCAACTAATCACTTTTTACAGTGTTCCCCAAGTGAACAAATACTATAGTAATTTATAGTAAACACTGTAGTGTTTTTGAACCGTACAGAAAACTGGTAAAGTCTAGAAGGGATACAGCTGCAAACTCACATCATTCATTCATTCTTTTTTTCTTCGGCTTAGTCCCTTTATTCATTAGTGGTGGCCACAGTGGAATGAACCACCAACTTATCCAGCATATGTTTTACACAGCAGGTGCCCTTCCAGCTGCAACCCAGTACTGGGAAACACCCATACACTCTCTCATGCACACACATACACTACGGCCAACTTAGTTTACCTAATTCACCTATAGCGCATGTCTTTAGACTGTGGGGAAAACTGGAGCACCTGGAGGAAACCCACGCCAACACGGGGAGAACATGCAAACTCCAAACAGAAATGCCAACTGACCCTCTTGCTGTGAGGCGACAGTGATAACCACTGAGCCACCGTGTCGCCACACTCACATCAGTATAGCATAATTTTTGTGACACTGTACAACAATAAATAAAAAATTTTACGTTTCTGTGAGGGGTAGGTTTAGTGTTTGGAATGAATAGATGTTAATAAAACACAATTTAATGTGATTTTTTTGCTTAAATAATTCTCATTAACTTCTTGTCAGAGCTGTATCTCTTCTAGCAACAACCCTTTTCTAGTACACTGTGGAGTATTGTAGTATAATGTACCTTATATTTGTAGAAAACTACAGTATTGGGTCATTTGTTTATGTTGCTATAGTTGTTGTGTTACCATAGCAACTATAGGATTATAGGAGTAATTCCAGTACTTCACTATAGTATGGCTTAAAAACACTACAGTATTTACTATAATTACTATATAAATTTTTATATTTAATTTTCGACAGCTTAGCATCTTAGCATTTTACTAAATGTTAACTTGCACAGTCTAAACATCAGAGTGGGCACCTTGATATCAAAACAACATCAAAAGAACAAAAATGTAGATCAATTTGATGTCATTGACTACCTTGATGTTAAATTGACAGCTAAATTTGGGAACACGTCAAAAATGTATCTTTTGATGCCAATTTTAGATCTCAAATAGACGTCGTTTTGACATCAAACTAGTTTACATGCATTGTAAGGATACAAAAGCAAGTGTAAATTTGTAATTTGTAATTGAAGCTTTCAGATGAAAACAAAGTTTCGTATATTATAATACATTTTGTGTTGTTATTTTGCTGGTCAAAAAAGCATCAATATTTGGATGTCAAATAGATGTCAAGGTTTTGACATCAAACCCATTACCATTTTTGATATTTTAGACTTTTAGATGAATACAAGGTTTCTTATATTACAATATGTTTTGTGCTGTTATTTTTCTGGTCAAAAAAGCATCAATGTTTGGATGTCAAATAGACAACAAGGTTTTGACATCAAATCCATTATCATTTATGACGTTTTTGATGCTGTTTTGACAACACGGTGGTTAAAGTGACTTAAAAAAACAAAAGAAAATTAAACAAATATTCGAAAAGTCTCCAACTTGAACTAATTGTATCAGCATCACCACCAGAATTAAAACCCAATCCTTTCTGCTAGGTTTCCCATGCAGCGCTGCAGCTGGTGGCGACAATAAGGCCTGTGTGGCATCTCCCAGAGCCGTTCTGCAGTCATGGAAGCACTCAATTCAAATGTCATCTCAATGCCGCCCTTATTTTAGCCTCTGTCTGAAAAGACACAAAATACAACCGTGAATCTGTATGCCAGGACAGTAGAACAATCGGGGTTAAGTAAATGCATTTGTGACATTTAAAACAGTGGAATGCCGCTGTTTGTTTGGCTGCCCACACTATGCAGTTGCTTTTCTCTTGCGATGATAAAGGGAACAAAATCATCCATCACATGTCAGAATGCTAATATCCAGGGGAAGGCGTGATGATTGGCTTTTTCCACAATGCCGGAATGGGACTGTGTGTAAAGGAGCAAATCTAGGCACGGGTGAACAATGAAGCTGTGGTCAGACGAGCAACAAAGAGCACTTGATCTTTGTTTGGGCTGCGGTAACAGTGCAGCTTTTTAAATAATGCGTGCGTGTCTAATTCAGCGTGCAAACAAAGATTTAGGCTACACTTTTTTTTTGTAAAGTTGCAGATAAAACGAACATTAATAGAGTATGTTTTACAAGACAATACTTTTTCTCTTTGCTTGTTTATAATGTCCCATATGAAAAATACTATAGTAAATACTATTTGTTTTTGAACCATACTATATTGTATTGTATATATTATATGTATACTTATTATATTTAAGATATTAAAACTCAGGCTTCTGGCAGTACCAAGAATAGCAAAGTCTACTAAAGGAGGTTGAGCCTTCTCATTTATGGCTCCTCAACTCTGGAATAGCCTTTCTGATAATGTCCGAGGCTCAGACCCACTCTCTCAGTGCAAAACTAGATTAAAGACATATCTTTTTAGTAAAGCATACACACTCCTATAGGCCCTTATATATAACTCCTATTTTTATTTATAGCACTTCATTTTCGCATTGATATTTCATATCTCTTGTTCAGATACATTATGAACAGCAGCTATGCTAATTATTTTCTTTGTTCTCTATTTCCATCTGGGGATGCCCATGCCAAGGCCTCCAGAGATTGTGCAGCGCCATTGATGATAGATGATGCCAATTCGAGGACTTCGAGGACAACATATACGAAGAGATGATGCCAACAAAGACAACACAAACACTTAATACACAAATACACATCATTAAAATTGCAGGTTAACTATGTCTGTATATAATAACTTATATTTGATTGTAATGCAAATGTGCACCTTTTGTAAAGCTGCTTTGAAACAATAATTATTGTAAAAAGCGCTATACAAATAAACTTGAATTGAATATATTATGTTAATGAATGCTAAAGCATACTGTAGTATTAAATATATTGAACTGAAACTGTAATAAATACTGTAGTATACTTTAGTTGTTACTATAGTAAACTGTGGTGTATTGCAGTAAATTATACCATATAGTTGTAGAAAACTGTCTAAATTACTATAGTTGTTGTCACCATAGCAACACAGATTAGTTCAATTACTGTACTATAGTATTGTGAGGAGAAAAACATTTCCCTCTGTGTCAAGATATCATCTATCCAGCATATTTTGTGCTTTATTGCTGCAAACTGATGATCAACAGTAAAAATGACCTATTGTACCTCTTCCCAGCAGGAAAAACCACCAACAATCATGTATGAATGTATGATTATATGGTGTCAAGGCTTTGCAATCAAAAAATGTGGTTATAATGGAAGTCAATGGGGCAAAACCAGCCACCAACATAACGAATGGGGGAATAAACAAGGGTTAAAATGCAATAAATCATAATCAGTTATTAAAACATGCACTGTTCTGTTCACATGAATTATATAGGTGATATCCATATTATACATGTCAAGAACTTATTTTTTTATATTTTAATTTACTGATAAACATCATAATTATGGGACAGCGACAGTTAAGGGGTTATTAAGCCCTTAGATAGGCCTGTGCAAAAAAAGTGTCTGGCTTTTATATGTGGAGTTCTATGGAGTAAAACTTCAGAATATAGTGTGTGCGCATAAATACACTTTCTATGTTTACTAAGTTACTGAGAGCTGAGCTGCTTATTTAGATTTTCTCAGACGTATCACAAAGGTCTCTC
Source organism: Danio choprae (assembly GCA_903798125.1). NCBI lineage: Eukaryota > Metazoa > Chordata > Actinopteri > Cypriniformes > Danionidae > Danio > Danio choprae. The sequence goes on from CAIGQW010054212.1 coordinate 3,656,433, forward strand.
TCTCTCACACACACACACACACACACACACACACACACACAGGTTTGTTTTTGTGAAAAGTGGGTACATTACATAGGTTTCCATTCATTTTATACTGTCCAAACCGTATATTGTATTGGTCTAACCCCACCCTACCCCTAAACCCAACCATCACAGGAGACTGTGTACAGCTTTACTCTCTGAAATAAACTCATTCTGTGTGGTTTATAAGCTTCTGGAGAAATAAGGACGTCAGCAATGTCCTCATATTTCAACTCCATTTTGTAATACCTGTGTCATACCTATGTCAATATACAGATTTGTGTCACACACACACACACACACACACACACACACACACACACACACACACACACACACACACACACACACACACTACTCCATAAAACTTCAAAGCCAGAAACTAATCTTTTTTTTTTGATGATCAACACTAAAAATGACCAATTTTACCTCTTCCCAACAGGGAAAATCACCAACAATAAAGAATACATAATAATAGTGTCAAGGCTTTGCAATCAAAAAATGTCATTATAATGGAAGTCAATGGGGCAAAAACAGCCACCAACATAACGAAAGTGTAGTAAACTTGCCCAGAGTGTACTGTTGAGTTTTTGAACATTTTCAAAGCATTTTCTTAAAATATGTGTCAAAATAAGATTTGCCACCAAAAATCGTTCAATTTGCTGAAACACAGAGAAAGTTGTGGCCAAATTAAGACCCAAAAATCACCCCAGAGTGGAAGAAAACATCCCCAACAGCACACAAGAGTTAAGTACCTTTTGTGTGTGTGTGTGTGTGTGTGTGTGTGTGTTTGTGAATTAGTTTGCACCAATTCTGTGTTTTAGGTACCATGAAACTGCTCAATAATACCACGGGAATAAAGAGTGATTAAAGTTGAGCTGCCTTCATGTTACATATAACCCAAGATTGGTGCAAACTAAACTGAAACTTAACTGGCTAGCTAGCTAATCCAGCTTCATGGAACTCCCTGGCAGAGGAGATATTGTATGTCAATTGTACCTTCAAGGTTAAATAAGTAAATAAAACATAAATAAAAAAAAACTGTGAATTCCAAGTGTGGGATGACAGTTATGCAGTTCACTTTTGTGCCTAATACCCCTTGCCTACAATAGTTTTCAAAACCACTGTCTAGACTAGGCTTTCGAAATCATGTTATCGTGTCTTGAGTGCCGGGTTAAGTGCACCACCAAACCCAATGACCTTATGCTATAAAGAGCTCTGAATAAAGTTGACTGTGGGTGTAAACACACTGCACTGTGAATATTTGATAAAAGAATTGCTAAAAATATACGGTTAAAGGCTAATACATTTTTATATTAGTTTCAGAATTATTTTTTTTTGTCATTGATTCATTTTCTTCCGCTTTTCCGGGCCGGGTTGCGGGTGCAGCAGTCTCAGGAGAGAACCCCAGACTTCCCTCTATCCAGATAATTCATCCAGCTCCTCCGGAGGGATCCCACGGCATTCCCAGGCCACCCGTGAGACATAGTCCCTCCAGCGTGTCCTGTTGTCTTCCCCGAGGCCTCCTCCCCGTGGGACATGCCTGGAATACCTCCCTAGGTAGGCATCCAAGAGGCATGCGAAACAGATGCCGAAGCCACCTCAACTGAGTTCTCTCGACATGGAGGAGCAGTGGCTCTACTTCAAGCTCCTCCCGGGAGACAGAGCTCCTCACTCTATCTATAAGGGTGCGCCCTGCCACCCTGCGAAGGAAACTCATTTCGGCCACTTGTATCCCAGATCTTGTCCTTTCGGTCATGACCCAAAGCTCATGGCCATAGGTGAGAGTAGGAATGTAGATTGACCGGTAAATCGAGAGATTTGCCTTTTGGTTCAGCTCCTACTTTACCACAACGGACCGATACATTGACTGCATTACTGCTGCCGCTGCACCAATCCGCCTGTCAATCTCACATTTCATCCTTCCCTCACTCGTGACCAAAACCCAAAAGATACTTGAACTTCTCCACCTGGGGCAAGGACTTTCCTCCAACCTGGAGATGGCAAATATCATTTTAGAGAAAGGAATCTCTAAGATTGTATTGTACATGTCCCTATTTATGCTTTGAAGATTCTTATAGGGTACTTTGTTTGGCGAACTCATCCTTTAAGGAAAGTGGAGGTGGGGGGGATGGAATCAATATGACAATGAAAATAACAAAACAAAAATACTTTATTAAACCAATATTTGTTGAATATAGATTCCATATGCTGAAATTTGAAGTGTGATTCTATAATACATGTACACATTCTCCAGGTTTACATTTCCCATGTAGTTCATATTTTTGAGTTTCCAGTGTTATGTTTTCAGGAAAACAACCGTGTAGGATTGATTATGAATATATATGAGAAAAAAAGAGCTACCGTTTGAAAATGAACTTGAAATCAGAAGTACTGTTGTTCTTTAACTTTTCACCCTAGAATCTCTCAGTTCAAAACAGATCATCAATAATCATTGGAGAAGAAAATATGCACAATGCACATTATTGTGATTACATGACACGTAAATCAGGAAAATACAAAATCATCAATCTAGACATTTACATTTGGTACACATAGCATTGACGAAGGGGGAAAATATATATAGTAAAGTCTTTATGAAACTAAATCAAGCGGACTTTGGCTCATTTTATGAGAATTCACCATTGAAGATGAGCAAACCTTTGCTTTGACACAACTACGGCATTTAACTCCCAACACAATATGAGAAGATATGGCATACCTCACTGTGAGGTAACAGTCTAACATTCAAAAGCATTCACATACATACAAAAAAAAGATTCAGATTTTTTGGCAGCTCACTTATTATTAACCCTATTGCTATATACGTTATGACAACAACTGCTAATCAGGATAACAAAAACCTACTTTGAAATGACGGTTTGACATTAAATGGTAATAATCTTTTGACTAAATCACTGCTTTTGAAATGTACATTCATTTAAACAATAAAAATGGATTGACTGAAACATTTCCATAAAAAACACGCTTTCAAAGTCTTTAAACATGCTAAATGTTCAGACGTGCAGTGACTCTAGAAAACTAAAAGGTTAATTAACGTAACTTAGGCATTTAACTGCTTGATTTCAGTCAATACTGTTCAACATTACTGCATGTATTTGTTTGAGATTGATAAATGAAGATAGTGTTTACTGTATTTCTAAAACGATGATGTTTTAACATCAGTTTTATTACTAAAATTGTTAGATTTCAACTATTCAGGTCTTATTTTTTTAATAACAGATCAAAGCTTTTTTGACCTTATGAAGTCATTTTTTTTAAAAAGTGATGAATAAAAAAAAATGGAAATTTGTACAGCAAGGTGAAGCAACAATAAAGTGTTGTAAAGCATGCTCAATCACCTTTAAAGTCCAGAGCTTGGATTTAAACAACATTATTAATAAGAAATAAATTTGCTTATATTTAAGAATACACAATTTAAGTAAAATATATATATTGCACAGGAAAAAAAAATCTATGGAACTTAATGGCAAGGTAAGGATAACAACTGAACATAACGAACATAAAAAAAAAGTTGCTGAGCATGCACTGAATACACAAAGGTATACAATCAAAAATACAAAAGCTTTGTTCTTATATGTCTTTGCTTCCAAACAGCTATTTTTGTTCTGGTGCCTAAAACGTTTCCTCCAAAAGTCAAGTGTTGTACAGTGTCGCCTACTAGTGGTGACTTCATGCACAATCTTTTGTATCAGGTGAAAAGTATTGCTGAGGGAGACGGATAGTAATGCTATCTGAGCTAAAATATGTTAACGGTTTTCAATTGTCAGTAAACATTTGACTATTTATTCTGATGAGGCATGAATAAGTAAACATATGATATATTCGTTGGTTTGATGCAGAATCGGTGTTAAATCGTTTCAGATTTCACTGTAAATTTATTTGAACTGGCTCATAGTGGGGCTGAATTAGCTGTACATAAAACATGTACCAGAAATCAATCACCAACATTTATTGTTAAGGCATTGAAAACCATACCTTTGAAGCTATAAAATGTATCTATCTTTCGATCAGTTTGGGTGTAAACAGCACATTACAGGTGCCTGATTGCATAAAGTATTATGGCGCATTATCAAACCAACTTAACTTAAGGATTATCAAAAGAAGGATGCAAAATGTTAGGAATATACTGCATGGCAAAATAGTGGCAACTTCCATTTCAATTAGTGATAACGTAACGTGAAGAACATGCTATAAAAATTAAGCACTTTTTGTTATTTTTTCATACACAAACAAAGTCTAAACAAAAGATTTTGATTGCTCAAATTATATTGCAGATAGAATACTGAAACGTTTTGTTGTTTAAATAAAGTTTTTCTCTTAATCAGAAGGTGGCATTTTCAGAGACTAAAAAAGGTGCGTTCACTCACCGATGCCTGAAGAAATGGTGTTCAATCAAACATTCACCTAACAGCAACCATCCTCATAACTAGAAAACAGCATCTCTTTGGAACAAAAACGTACATCAACACATCACAACCATTTACATGAACATTTTAAAGTGTTTCATGTGCCTGCGACCTGCAAAGGCATTCATACCGACTCTTAGAGAAGATGCTGATCTAGGCCATTTAGCAGCAGGGCCAGTGTCAAACTACTTGGCCAATCACATTACAGTCCCGATCAGCCCTTTTCCAATGAGATGGCTTTTTGGAATCATATTGGCTGAGAAATTGGCTCTGATCAATTAAACATCAGGATAATACTCTGCATTCATATCCATATTGTGCAACACAGACTTTTGTTCGGTGGTGGACATTCTGCTCAGCACCTCTGTTGAGAGCGAATAGCTGTTCCCAGATTTCTCTTCAAACCAGCTGTCCAATGCCCGCTTCCCGTCGAAACTCCCGATAGGCGGCCCATTGACAGCCAAGGTGAGCAAATCGTTGATCTGATCCAGAGTCAGTCTGGAGCGGCTATTTCTGCGCACTTTCTGCAAGGAGCCTCTTCCCTTGTCGCAGCATGATGTAGATGTTGGCAAGACTCTGACAATTTGCAGGATATGATTGAGAAGAGGATAACGTTGCTTGTATCTGAAGATGTGGCTGATGACTTCTTTAAAACCATTCACACTACAATAATCAGCTTTCAGATCCCTCCATTCAACCACGAGACTTCCTCTGGCATCTGTTCTTTCAATTGAGCGTTCACGGCCGGATGAAGGAATAGTCTCGAGGTGGTCAAAAATGACAAGGATCTCCTCCTCTCCATATGCACCGAGATCATCCCTGTTGAGAGGCCACGAGGCAAGGTCAAGGACCTGACAAGCCTGGACCACTGTGCGACTGCGTGGTTCAAAGCGCTGAGCCATAATGCATTGACTTTGCTGGCAGATCTTCTCTCGAATTGACTGAAACTTGGACTCGGCAACCCTCAAGTTCTTGAGGTCCACCCCATTAAAACTCTCCCGAAAATTGTCCTCAAATTCTTGCAGGTACTCCCCTGGGGAGTCCACCAGTTGACCAATCTCATGAATGGCATCCTCAATTTTTGCGTCCACTTGTGACACCAGCAGATAGTCACCCTGAAAGATGAAAGCAAGCCGTGAAAAGACAGCAATGACATCCAGGAGAAAATAAATCAGCTTCACCGACTGATAGTCCAAAAGGAACTGTAAAAGAGACAAAGCAATGGCAGCAGCATCACCCCTTTGTGTTTGGTTGCTTATGGTCTTCAGATGAGCAACCACCTCCAGATAGTCCTTAATTAGGGCATTGAGAACATTGGGTTCCCCTATGATCCAACGAACAGCTCGAATATCACCAAGAAACTCAGTTTCCTCCGACAGCGTCGGTGCTGATGATCTTAGCTCAGCCATTAAACGTGGGGAATATCGGTAGAAGCTAAGCAATTGCTTCAAGTTATTCTCCAAATCCTCCAAGCAGGACAGTTCCTTCCCACTAATGGCATCCAGAACCTCTAAATGTGGGCGATGGATCATCACAGGTAGACACAACACCCACGGGATTGTCTTTCGCATGGCTACGTAAAGATTACCTCTTAAACTAGAGGAAATGTTTGAACCATCTATTCCCAAACCAATGACTAGCATGTCCTGGAGTCTTAGCCCAAGGACTCCAAAGGCACGATCCAAAGCCTGAAGGTAACCTTCTACATTGCCTCCACAAAGCCTCTGTAGGGAGAGGAACTCAGTGGCAGGAAGCCCATCGGTGGTGGTGAACTGGACATAAACGGCAACCATATCAGCCAAGAGATCATCGTTCTGCCCATCCATGATAATGCTTAGGAAGGGTGAAAGGCGAATCTTCTCGGCCAGATCTTCTTTAAATGTTCGAGAAATGTGTTGGATGAGAATTTGACAGTCATTTTCGTTCATGTACTGATCCACCACTTTGAGGTCGCACTTCTTAAGGAGCTCCGCTAAGGGGCGCAGATCAGAAAACGGCCGTCCTTCCAGGGCAAGATGATAGGCAGCATTCAGAAGAGTCATCATGTTACGACACATCTCCTCAGTCTTCTCCGGGTGCATTCGAAGTTTATAAAGCTGCAAACACTTCTTGTGAAGATTGCTCTGGCTGTGCAGTTTAATGGTGTGGATTTTAAATTGCTTGGAGCCGATGATAAACGCAGAGGTGCGGGAGGACTGGACGGTGTATTGGCGGCAAACGTGGCACCACATCTCATTCAGTGTAGGTGAATAACGGAGAAACCAGAATTTCTTCAGCCACTCCTGTTTGAATCTGCGAATCCGACGACCCGAACTCACCGAGAGTTTTGAAGACTCATCTGCAGCCACCAGGAGGTCGGCAGAAATGGATTCATCGGCAGAATCAGCGTCCTGGTCATCCTCCTCGAGGGCTGCTGGGATGGGTGTCATGGTGTCTGCAACAGATGAGCAAAAAGAGCACAAAATTAAGCTAAGCACCAACATAAATGAAGATTAAAGTTAAGGATTAATAGGTTACTGGTTAGCTTTGACATAAAATACGATTTCTGACTTTCCATGCCTATTGCAAGCACACATTTCTTAATACAGCTCTCATTTATCAGTCAATATATTAAAACATTTTTTAATAATTTAAAGGGAGTGTTCACCAAAAACTGAAAATTCTATCATCATTCACTCATCACTAATTGTTCCAAACCTGTTTGATTTTCTTTCTGCTGTTGAACATACACACACACAAAAAATATCTTACAAACCAGTAACCATTGACTTCCATTGTATTTGTTTTTCCTACTATGGAAGTTAATGGTTACAAGTTTCTAACATTTTTCAAAATATCATCTTTTGTGTTTAAAAGAAAAAGGAAACTCACAAAGGTTTGGAAAAACTTGAGGGTGAGTAAATCGTGAATCAATATATTTTTCTTCTGTGAACTATCCCTTAAGCACAGTAAACAGGCCAATAAAATTAAACCTCAGGGGCAGGTTCCAAAAAGAAAACACTCATTAACAATTTTATTAAAACTTTTAATTAATAGTGCACTTCAATTCGAAACATTTCAATTAATTCTGCACACAATGAACAGCAAAACAATAACAAAACAGTTCAAACAGTACTTAAGGGGACTAAGAGACAAATATAAAGCCATATATCAAAATATATACACCAATATCAAAATTTAATGCAGAAATGTTTTCATCCACGGCAGATTTCCATTACTGGTTCAAACCTACCTCTGTGGTCCTCACCAGCAAGGCTTTCAGAAGCTGGTACAGGCTTAACCTCCACATGCCCCTGTCCTCTGAGACGGTGCAATTCGGCTTCCAGCTCACGGATTCGACGTTTTAGCCTCACACAGTTTGGGCAGAAAGATGTGGATGGCCCTTCACTGGTCAAGGCCTCATCCTCTTCTGTGTTTTCCATTTTAATGCATTTCCCATCAAAGCCAATCTCGTGGTGATCCATTGAAGCTAACCCAGAGGTGAAGACGGACTCTTTACTCTCTGTGTCAGGATGGCAGAAAACCTGGCAGACATTTGTTCGTGCTCTTGGAAAAGACAAGGTGCTGTTCAGGGGGTTGTTCTGACTTTGATTAGCCTCTAGAGATGCTTCCAGGACATCTTTGAAAATGAGGTCAATCTTCTTTTTCTTGGCCTGGGGCTGGTTTTCTGCCTCATCACTTCCATGCTTGCTTAGGGTCCTTCTACCGTGCATTGCGGATCTTAACACTGGGCCTTTGGGCTCCTCCTGGTCTTCTAATTTTACTCCTGTAATACAATATCGCTGTGTGTTAACAAGTGAGATGCATGTAACACTATAACCATATTATATTTAAAAAATAAGCGGTGTAATAAAGTATTATAAAATTGGATTTGAAAAACGTATGATGGAGAACGAGTAACACTTTTACATTAAATATATATATAATCCCATTTCACTTACCTATTAAAAGATTGCAGGCCTGGAAAATGTCTTCTGGGTACATTTTGGTTGCTCAAAAATGTTCAATTTGAAAAAAGATTCTCACATAAAGCTATCGGATGACTTGATATATTGTCAACAATAAATATGGACGACATTTAAAATACTAGTATACTTAATTAGTTCTTTTAATCCCTTAAAAAAGCTTGAAACCTCCACTCTGCATTACTCTGGGCTGTATAAAAACATAACTTCTGCTTTTGTATCTTGACTATTATGATGAAAGTCATATATAATATATTTTCTATTCATTTGATATAATATTGTGTTCATTTCTACTTAGAAAGCTATATAAATTGTGTGAGTTTCAAGTTTGTTATCGCTCAACAAAATGCATGTTTGAATAAATGAGATTTTATAATGACAGAACTGTTTATTATTTTGAAGATGATTTTAAATTCAAAGAGACTTTACAAAATGTTTATTAATTTGTTTAGATTTTATAAATATGATTTATTATTACATATCAAGAGTTGCCTGGATTAGCCCTTCTGGGATTTAACTAAACCTGGATTTAGCCCTTCGATGTTCGTATTAGCATACAGTGTGCTTGCACAAATATTAATCTTAATCTATTAATCTATGAGCTGATCATTTTAAAACCTTTTAAAGCATCTTTTGTCATTTAAGAGTATTTGTCTCAAACACCAACAAAGGGTGTCTCACCTGTGTCCAGATTGCGATAAATGCTGTCCCGGGACACACTCTGCAGTCGCTTCATGTACTCGCTGCTGTACCAAACACCAAGTTTCTCGCCCACCGTCAGTCTGTGACACACTCGAAAGTAGATTTGATCGCCATGTTGAAACGCACTCAGGTTCTGTTCACTCTCATCAGAAGAAATCTGAATAAACCTGAGAAGAATAAACAAACTTAGCAATGGGAATATAATTATATGAATACAACCAAAATACAACAATGTTTGCATGTTTGAGTATTGTGTAATGGAGGCCAGCTGCTAGTACTGTAAAGTTGGTGCCGTGACCCGGAAGGAACTTTTACTTTCTCAAAGAAATCACATCTTTTGAATGTATCAGACCTCAAATAAGTGATAACGACATATTTAGCAGTGTGTTCTGCAGCAGGGCAAGTGTTTCTTTTTTTTACAGTGTGCGGTGAGATCTTGGGTTTTACTGTACCTTCAGTGTCAGTGAAAGCTTGTCTAAGAAATTCACAAGCAGCAAAATGTGCCCAAATGTAGGTTTTTAAAATAGTTGGAGCCTTTTTAATTACTTGCATATCTCGCCTCCCTTGCCATATTATGTTACCATGACAAATGACATCATAACCGATGTACCAATTATGGCCTGTTACTAAATCGATACTAAATGGTCCTCATCTGGACCTCAATGCACCCCTAGAGGTCAGTGACACTGGTTCAAGTTCTAATTGAAGTGGTGTGAATAAAACTGGAGGGGATACAGTTCCAACAGCACACTTTTCTAAGAAATTATAAAGAAAAATTCAAATGGATGTGATCATGTTATTACCTCATCCAGTTAGCTGTAGCTTCATCACTCCCATCAACGAATTTATATTTGCTGTCCTTATCAACAATCTAAAAAATACATTTGATATTAGAATGCAATGTTACTAGCACTTAAAAATTAGTACAAATACATACAACTTTGCTAACACAACCTACCATCCAAGAGTATGGCCCTGAAGGTTTATCTGAGGCCATTATTTGGCCTTTATAAGGACCAAACAGCGCCCCCTTTGGTATGTTTTCATCCATGCAGTAGACATCCACCCTATCGCCATTTCTGCGCACTTCGATGCCTGAGGGTACGGTGAGAGCCGCCCGATTGGGCACCCCTGATGCCACAGGGGTGTCTGGCACAAAGACAGGCGGCCCATGGGTAGGACAATCCTCCAAGTAATACTTCTTGCACTCTTCACAGACTATAAACGTAAAAACAATATTCATATATCTAATAAATATATTCATAAATTTCCAGCGATCTACACAGTAATCAATTCATCAAATGTAATTGATACTTACACCAAAAACTGGAATAACGCTCATGCTCTACTTTCAGCCTTTTGTTTGGCTCTTCAGTTGACTTCTCATTTGAGGCACTAGGGTAAATAGATAAAAAAAAAACCTACTTAATACCACAGTTTTCCTACTTTTATGCACTTTAATTGCTCTCTACAGTTTGCATGGCTGACCTGGTGCTGCATTCGCCTTCAGCTTCCATAGAGGAATGATCTGGATTGGCGGAGGAATCTGCCATGATCTGGGCAGGATGGAGTCTCCGTTTCACTCTGACATATTAACGCTAAAGTAAATTAAGGGAATAAGAGTCATCATAAACAGATCTTTAAAATCTGAATCATAATTAAACATTGTGAAAAACAGAAAAACTTACTTATAGCAACAAATAAAAAAAATAACACTTATGCATAAATTTGGGTAATGTTGTTAAAGGAAAAACTTTTTAAATGTTACATATGGGGCCTCACAGTGGCGCAGTGGGTAGCACGATCGCCTCACAGCAGGAAGGTCGCTGGTTCGAGCCTCGGCTGGGTCAGTTGGCATTTCTGTGTGGAGTTTGCATGTTCTCCCTGTGTTGGCGTGGGTTTCCTCCGGGTGCTCCGGTTTCCCCCACAAGTCCAAAGACATGTGATATAGGTGAATTGGGTAAGCTAAATGTCCCTAGTGTATGTGTGTGAATGAGTGTGTGTGGATGTTTCCCAGTGATGGGTTGCAGCTGGAAAGGCATCTGCTGCGTAAAACATATGCTGGATAAGTTGGCGGTTCATTCCGCTGTGGCGACCCCAGATTAATAAAGGGTCTAAGCCGAAATGAAAATGAAAGAATGAATGAATGTTACATATGAATACAAAACATTCAGAAATATTTAGTTACTTACTCCCAGGGCCATTTCATATCGAAGTTGATATTTAGCTGCACCATATTGGTGTTTCGTAACATCTAGATTTTATGAGATGGGTTGTTAGCCCAACGCTCAACCCCCAACCTGGAGGACCAGGACATACACACATACATTTATTTCCTTTTTGGCTTAGTCCCTTTATTAAACAGGCATCGCCACAGCGGAATGAACCGCCAACTTATCCAACATATGTTTTACGCAGCGGATGCCCTTCCAGCTGCAACCAATCACTGGAAAACACCCATAAACACTCATTCATATTCATACACATACACTACAGACAATTTAGTTTACCCAATTCACCTATAGCGCATGTTTTTTGACTTGTGGGGGAAACCGGAGCACCCGGAGGAAACCCACGCCAACACGGGGAGAACATGCAAACTCCACACAGAAATGCCAACTGACCCAGCCGAGGCTCGAACCAGCGACTTTCTTTCGCTCAAGTGAAACACTTGAACTGCATTGCAAATATTTTTTACCCTAATATCCAGTTATTTACAATCCTATGTTATATGTCAGGTTTTTTTATTATAATGGCCAAAAACAGTATAAAACATATGTATATAAATACAATATGGCCAAATATATCAGACCAAAGAATAATATCATTCTTAACAATGAAAAAAATACAAATAAAAGGAAAGAAAGAAAAAAATCTAATAATAAACACTGAAAATGCTGAATTGAGATTTACAACTCATTAAAAAGAGTAAACAGATTAAAGTTTTGGAGGCTTTTTGTTCTTAGACAATTGGATCAATGAAAGGTTCTGCTCAGATTATTTCATGAAAACAACAACAATTCTGGACTTTGAATATTTGGACTTATGAACGTGCAATTTTGCAAGCAGCAAAGCAAAATTAAGCCCATCACTAGGACGTAGTGCCAATAAAAAGTACATGTCAGCTTTACCCAATTACAGTAGGGCACCGTGACGTCATTCTGGTTCCACTCTCTCATCTTATTTATTACAAGCTTTTCTAGGTTTATAAATGGTACCTTAAAAGTTGCTTTCATAAAACACGACAATCACACGGTAGTTCAGTAAACACGAAAAGTGACCGCAAGAAACCCTCACTCCGTTCTGCTGACGCTTCCGATAGAGAATCTAGTTCCAAAATATTTTAGTCCGAAAGCTGTGCTCTGATTGGCCAACCGCGCTATCACTCACAAACTACCCGAGCTGAGAGAGAGAGAGAGAGAGAGAGAGAGAGAGAGAGAGAGAGAGAGAGCAAATAGGGCAACAATGATCTCTTGAAAGACAAAACTGCTGCAAAGTTGTGCTCGTCTAAACAGTTTGAGGTAAAAGTTGCACATACGATCAAGCGCAGGCGTTGACAATGATAGTGCGCAGTGTTTCTGCAGGCTCTGCCTCCGTTTGGCGTCTGCAAGGCAACTGGCAATTTGCCTAACGCTTTCGGAAGCCATTTTCATTGGCCACATTGGCTAGTGAATGTAACTCACCGTCTATAGGATATACGCAGTGCGTCGCGGGGTCTTTGGTGGTCTTCTTCAGCCGCGGCGCGTCTCGGTTTCGGCCACTCCAAGGACCGCGGCGACGAGGCTACGGCACGGGGCGATTTCACTAGTCCCGGGCGATGCAAAGTTTATCATCTCCAAATGTTTGTACCACAGTCAGCTGCTTCTCTCTGCTATGACCACCATCTTTTTATTACAGGAAATGACATGGAAAACGGAAGAAAGCGGCGTTTGTGCAGACCGGGCACGAAATTTCAGGAAAGGGAAAGTTAGGTAGTGTGTCAAGTTGTGTGAGGGAGCTTTTCGCGCGCGCGTTCATTTGTTTTAGGAACGCGCCTCAAGAAATATTACGCAGGGATAGTAGGTTGTTTAGGTTTTATAAATAAACAGCGTTTCCCTTGTGTTATTTTACATTTCCTAGCTCTCTGCAGTTCAGTCAGTTAAATCACTACCCTTCAAACTTTGTTGTTAATTTCAGCTTTAAAGGGATAGTTCACCCAAAAATAAAATGTACTCACCCTGAAGTGGTTCCAAAACTTTGTTGAAGACACCAGAAGATATTTTGTAGAGAGCTGCAATTACTGACTTCCATAGTAGGAAAAACAAATATTATGGAAGTCAATTGTTACAAGTTTTCAACATTTTTCTGAATATCTTCTGTGTTGATTAAAAGAAGTTTGAAACAAGTAACATGTTCTACATTTTTCGTCGAGTGCTACTTTGAGATTATAGTTTAAACAGCACACACTACAAGCTGTTACTGTTAACATCGTTCATAATGGTCGAATGGAACCATGCAGCAACTGACACTAAAATAACACCATCTATGTTCACTTGTAAAGAAATATGAAATTAGATACTAGAAAATAAGTGCAGCATTTTCATGTAATAGCGTATTTCTGATGTAGCCTATATTGTCACAACTTGTCACAACTAATCAATCACACACACACACACACACACACACACACACACACACACAGGTTCATGGATATTTGGCAAAAAAGCTGACAGACAGCAAAGAGTTTTACACATGGATGAAAATCTGTACTGTCCAGCAAGTGATTTTGCTAAACAATTTGAAAAAGATGAAGCCATTAGTTAACAGAATTATAATTTAACATTGTATAACAGTTGTTTTAAAAAATACTGTTCATACATATAACACAAATCAACATTCTTACACATCCCAATTCCCGATAATATAATATATAATAATTCCCAATTCTGTAATATAAATTTCATTGACTTTTATGATCAAAGATTATGCAATGTTGTGCCATTGATTTGAAACATTGCTTATATCTATAGTCCAAACAATCATTTTCCTTTGGCTTAGTCCCTTATTTATCAGGGGTCGCCACAGTGGAATGAACCGCCAACTGGCATATGTTTTACGCATTGGATGCCCTTCCAGCCGCAAAACACCCATACACTCACATTCACACACAGTCATACACTACGGCCAATTTTGTTTACCCAATTCACCTGTACCACATGTCTTTGGACTGTGGGGAAAACCGAAGCACCCGGAGGAAACCCACGCCAACACAGGGAGAACATGCAAACTCCACACAGAAATGCCAATTGCCCCAGCGGGACACGAACCAGCAACCTTCTTTCTGTGAGGCGACAGTGCTAACCACCAAGCCACCATGGCGCCCTACACTCTAAATTATTACATAAAAATACTGCATTTCTGATTTAGCCTATATTGTCACAACTATTTATATAGACATATCCAAGCTGGTTCATGGATATACTTGGCAGAAAGCTTACTAACAGCAGAGTTTTATGCATGGATGAAAATCTATACTGTCCAGCAAATGATTTTGCTAAAGACAATGTGGAAAAATAAGATAAAGCCATTAGTTAACACAGCATTCAAATTTAACAGCGTTTAAAATCTGTAATACACAGTTCATACACAAACACAAATCAACATTCTTACCCCATTGAATGCCATCCCAATTCCCCAGTAATATAAATTTCAGTGACTTTTATGATCAAAGATTATGCAATGTTGTGCCATCGAGCAAAATGCATTGATTTGTACTCCAAGTAATAAAACATTGACTATACATATCTATGGTCAAAACAAATAAATTAAAAGCTAAATTAATTTTTGTTTACAATAGCAGAAATATAATTTGCTTTAAGGCACACACATTTTTTACTTTAAATTGGTAAGTTTAGCATTTTAAGGGCATCCTAGAGATAAGTATCCGTAACCCTTTAACTGCCCCACCAAGAAATAACATTTTTGGATTGCATTTCTTAACTCCTAATGTCGCTAGTTAGCACACTCAATGCATTTTGTTTCCACACATCCCATAATTTCTAAAATATCAGCCTCTACCAAATGGTTGATATGTCGGTTTATGGTAAAACTACCGGAATTAATACATATACTATGAAAAATCTGAAAACATGAAGTGTAAGAGCAATCAAATGAATACTAAATCACCTTTATTTTTTGAAGTATGCCATAAAATATTTCAGATTCTCACTTAATGTTTTGTTGTTGTTGTTTTTTTACAATGAAACCAAAATCACGTGTAGTTTGTTTTTGTTTTGTAAACCAACAATGCTGTGCGTGTAAACCATTATTTAATATAGTCAAAATATGGTCAACCGTTTGGTAGAGCAGCCAGTTAAAGGGTTAAAGCACAGTGTGTGGTAACATTTAAGGCTAACAACGGTGCATAATTCACCTGCATCCAGCCCTGATGTTAACTTAAAAAAAAAAAAAGAAGCTGTTTCAAATGCTGCATGGACATTACATGAAGCTAATCTGAATTCGACACAAAGAGGCAAGTATTCTTTATCGATTTATTAACAAAATGATAAAATAAATAAATACAAATTGATCAAATGCTCCTAATATCAATTTCTTCCCATGTTCCCTACAGTATTTTCAAAACACTGCATACAAAGGACTCATCACAGGCTCAATACAGGAGAGGTAAGAACCAACTGACTCACTCACAATGTCAGGCGGACAAACAAGGAGAAAAAAGACTGAAGAGATAGAGAGAGAGAGAGAGAGAGAGAGAGAGAGAGCTCTGTAACAGAAAAAAGTCAAAAAATAAACACACTCCTTTTTAAAATCATTATGAAAAAATACAAACAATTTTACAAATATTCATATTGTGTAATAAACCATTTACACGTAGTTCAGCACACCGGGTGAACTTATTTCTTTTGTTTTGTTTTAGATAACTGTCGCTACAATGTATCCTGTTGTGTGTTTCATCAAGTGGAAGATTATTCTTTCTTTTTTTTTTTTTTTTTATAGATTTTTATCTTTTTTGCACGCGTAAACAAAAATGTTTTCCAATTGGACAGATGAGGTAACGCTCACACACACACCCCTTCAAGCACACACTCATTCACACAGACTCATACAGCGCACAACACCAGGGAAGTCACGACAATAGAAAATGAAATGCATCAACAGTACAAGAAGGCCACAATCATGACTCATGAAAAGGAAACAGAAACTACATTGAAACTACAACGACTTCCATCCGTCGCTGTGGAATTATGACGCACCATAAAAAAATACGGATGATCTACACACTATTAAGATCAAGGTGACAGGATGAACGGCTGGAATGGGTCTGAAAATGTTTCAGTTCTATGCATAAAATTTACACCGAAACCTCCAAAAAGCCTTTCAAAACCAAGCCATACAAACAACTCGAAGCATTTCTCTCATGTCAAAGCCATAAGATAGAGCAGAAATCAATCATGACGGGAAAAAAAACGACAAAAAAACAACAAGTCTCAATGATATGTATCTGGAATGCATATAAAAAGGCTTCCTAATAGCAAAAATGCAGTCTCTTTGGGTATACTGACTTAAGAACTTGAATGCGTGGCTTTCAGAAGCTCCCTCCCCTTCTTCTTTCTAAATGGCCCACCCACAACACATTACATGCACTCTCCAAGATAAGACCATAAACATCTTCTCAACCAATGAAAACAGGCCCCGCCCCAACCCGAAACCCCACCCACCCAGCAACCCCCGAGATATCAATAACATTCAGCATGGTGTGCTAGCAAAGGCAGACTTGAATGAAAGTAACGGTCCATGAGATTTATACACGGCTAAAACGCCAGACAGTGGCCAGCAAATAATCCCCATCTGTAACTGTACACAAATGAACTACTTTCTACAGATGTGAAAGTGTCTATTGTTCATAATTAAAACAACATCAACAATCATGGAGAAAAAAAAAAATATGCAAGTGTATTTAATAGATGTACATATGTATACTGTTTCGTTTTGGCATCATCTTCGCCAGACATGTAAAAAGGAAAGTGACACAAAAAGTTCACGTAAAAATCTTTACAAAAGAAACTCAAAACTAAATGCATATTTAAAAAGTCTGACAAAACTTATATAAAAAATTTGCATAAGAAGGCATGCTTTTTTTTGTTGTTGTTGTCGTCGTTGAACTGATCGGACAGGTGGAGTTCTGGGGGTTTGAGTCTTATCCAAGCAGGGTTTTCTTTGATCTGTTCAGCCTTGCTAATTCAAGTCAAGGCTGAAATCTAAATACCTGATTCAGGTACAAGTCCAGAAAACAGTGACTCAAGCAAAGATGAAGGAAAATGTGAATAAGAAAGGGTGCATGTCTTATTTTAAGAGCAGAGTGTTACGTATGACATTAGAAGAGCCACTGGCCTGAACAGTCCTGTTATGTGATAACACGAGGGAAAAGAAATCTCCTGAATTTCACTCTCACACACACACACGCGCACACAAACAAAATGAGCAGACACTTAAGTATTTTGGAGTAATACTTAGGACATTCCTGTAAAAAGTGCATAAAGACAGGAAAGCATGACTTCCTAAACTTCCAGAACTTTTTTTCCAATGAATGTCAATCCAAAAATGCATTTTTATTTTATTTTAGGTGGCACCGAGTGCTCTGATAAACCAATGAATTTATTTATAACACATTATAAGGAACAACTCTCTCTTTTCAGACCAATTTTGTGCAATTGCTAAGATTTGTTCAGAGTGTTTCAAAAAAACCAAAAAAACGCAAGGCAACTCCTTAAACACAGCCTACTCTACAGTGGCTTCAGCGCTGATATAACTAGGTTTAGTAATGACAGACATGACCAGACCAACACAAACACATCACTACAACCAGTTCCCGTTAACCAATGAAATCACAACAAATGTGCTTCTAATCGCGTGATGTCTTACAGAGAAATGTGACCGGTTTCTTTCTAGATATTCTTTTGGGAAAATACGTAGGTGAGCTAGCAGATTAAATTCACTATGTAAAAAGTTGAAGGCACTCTGGGCACCTGTACAGGAAGGAGTAAAAGTATTCTTCTTTAAATATTCTCTAGACTGACAATGGTGATTTCTGGAAGGCCTTATATATTCACGTCGCTATGCCACAATAATGGTCGCCATGATATGAATGTTTATCCATCATTACCCAATGCTGGCTCAAAGGGTAACAGGGCATTATGGGAATGTATTAAGGATAAGTATGTGAATTTTCACAGTAGATTGTGAGAAATTGCAGCACATTGTTGATATAGCCAAAACCCCATTCTGTAAGAACCACAAATTGGTTTTAAAGCCATGAAATCCCCACTAAACAAAACAAATCAATCATAAAAAAAAAAAAGTCAATAAGGTAAAGGTCAGTCCACCTTACGCTAAGGTTATCTCTCGTGGTGAAACAGTCAGAATTAGCTATGCATCGTCCGTGTGAAATCCTCAATAAATATGCACTATTGTGTACATCGTATAGTAAAAATTAAGCACTTAAAAAGATGTCCCAAGCAGTTACACTGAATTTGATATGCGTAGTTTGTTCAATCCTAGCCAGGGCGGCTGTCATCACAAAGGTAAAAGGGATATGCTGTTTTGGAATGGCCTGGAATAAACAGAAAAAAGGTGCCAGCCGTGCATTACTGTTAAGACTTTACATTTCCTGGAACAGGTTAAGATAACACAAAGACAAGCCAGCAAAAAAAATCTAAACAAACAACAAAAACAGCGGAACTAAGCAGTGCTTTCCACGTCACCAACTGGCCACCCTTTTTCTTTATACATGATGTTTTGTTGGCAAGCACTGTAAAAAGCAACAGAAAAGATTTAAGCGCTTTTGAAAAATTAGTGCGTTTGCTTTAGTTATCTGCAATAAAGCTTGTGCTTCAATTAAGGGTTTTCCGTCATTTCCTTATTACTCAATTTGGCTCATACATCAAACCCTCAAGTTTAAGACAGCAAATTGTGACTTAGTCATTATTGTTTGTCCAAGGGAGAAACAAACAAACGATGGGGAAAAATGGGATGGGACTAGCCCATTATATTCTAGACTAAACACACTGTAAGAGGATATTTCCATTATTAGGGATTACAAAAAAAAAAGAAGAAGCATTTGGCAGTTCGGGATTCAAACAAAAACAGACAGATATTATGCAATGTGCATCTCCGAGATCGAGAAAGCTGCTTGCATAATTCATGCCATTTTTAAACACCATTTATAACAAATGACTGTTTCATGAAACAGAAAAGCACTTATTTTTCCAATGAAGACTAGGAAGACCTGAATATATTTTCTTAAAAAAAAAAACTAAAATAAAATAAAAAAAATCCACAACAGCATTGAGTACACACACACAGACACACACGCACACGCACACACAGACTTTAGTACAAGACTCATTCAATACACGGGACCGACACCACTTTTCAGACTAATCTACTACGCATGATTTGTTGCAGTTACCGAGATGTGACTTCTGGTGTAGCTTTCTCTTCCAGCCCTTTGTCAAAGATCTTGAGAGGCTTTGCCATGCACTCTACCGCTGATTAGCCTGAGATGACTTGGAGACGGGACGCTTTCTACTGCTAACTGGGAAATGCAGACAAGATGTAGAGTGAAGGAGAAAAATTAGAGGCAGTCCTGGCCATGTCCTGATTTAGTCTAAACTTACACCAGCAACAGGATTCAAAGCCTATGCCTCGTCAATACTGATGCATCTTTTTTTTTTTTGTTTGTTTGTTTTAAAGTCTTGTTTGGAAAGAAGGTTTTGGTTTTGCCGGTCCACTCAGGCCTGGCTAGAGGTGCACAGGGTGTGGGCATATTCATGCAGTCTTTGGACATGTTTGCCCCGTCTTTCTCCTCCCGGAGAGAAGACAACTAAGACAACCTATGAAACAAACCCCATATTGGAGGCACACACTGGTCTGATCTGATAAATCATCCATCTTTATCACCGTCATTATTCCTACTAATAAATTAATATTTATCTTTTTTTTAATTTAATAATCTAATTGGCATGACACTCTTTCGAAAGCCCCCCTTCAACCCACAAGCTTGGGCTCTATTGGTCTACAAGAACCAAGACTAGTTTGCCTTGGATGTAGAAGTACTGTTGACACAGTTTTACCATATGCATT
>CAIGQW010054212.1:3696692-3707824 GCA_903798125.1 Danio choprae
TTCTGCGTAACACACACACACACACACACACACACACACACACACACACACAAAATAGTTTCACTATATATGCTATACTAATTTTCATTCATTAATTTCCCTTCGGCTTAGTCCCTCATTTATCAGGGGTCACCACAGTGGAATAAACCGCCAACTATTCCGGCATACGTTTTACGCAACCGATGTACTGGGTTACATACACTCTTACACACACACTCATACACTACGGCCAATTTAGTTTATTCAGAAAACCGGAGCACCCGGAGAAAACCCACGCCAACATCGGGAGAACATGCAAACTCTGCACAAATTCCAACTGCCCCAGCCGGGACTCAAACCAGCGACCTTCTTGCTGGGAGGCGACAGTGCTAACCACTGAGCCACCGTGTTGCCTTGCTATACTAATTTTACCAAACCAAAAAAACTACAATACAATATAAAAGAATTCTCATAATGTTACTTTTATTCATCTGAGCACAAGCAGCTCTAGTCTAAAACATACAGTCATATGTCAAAAATCATGACACATCTTGCCTCAATTTAATTATATATATATATATAAATAAACAACAGTTATTTTCTGTTTCTTCAAGTTTTTGCAGTCCACCAGTAGGCAATAGTGAGTCATGCGAGACCACAAAACAAGCCGTTCAGCTGCCCCGGATGAGGCTCAAAAAATAAATAAAAAAAAAACATTCCACTTCCACCTGCCTGTCAAATATTCCAAGTGATATGAAGACAAAACCAGAACCCCTCCCAGAAAAACAGCCTCCAGTATGTACAAGAACACCTGCTTGAGACGATTGGTCACAACAGCAGTAATGGCTGAAGCTTTATCAGCCCAGTATGACCCTGATTCTCCGGGGTTTTCTTTCTCTACGTCCCTCCCTCCTTGTCTTTTTCTTTCTCTTGCCCCACTCAGACAGCTCCACTAATTTTCTGCCTGCTGAGACACGCCGCCTCTAAGAGCGAGGGACAAGAAGAGAAACAGATCTTCATTTATCACCAAGAGGACCTGGAGACCTGTTCTGTTAGGACTCTCCCCAATCATTTTAACCATCCAAAAAAGCACCTGCTTCGAAACAAACAGTCAATAAAAGTGTAATGCTCTAACTGGGAGTACAGCGGCGCTTCAGAAATGTTGTCCCCTTACATGATTCGACTGATTAGCGGCCCCGTTCGTGAGATCTCCTACCTGATGGACTTGTATTTCCACTTTCAGGGCCTCCTGTAATGTTTGCAATTCCATCATTGATCCAGTTCGCCAGAAAAGAGAGTCCCGGGAAACTTTCAGCCTGTCTAGAGAAATCAAACAGAGACTTATTGGATTGTGTTTTTATGTGTTTAACCTTTATTTTTGCCAGATGCTCTGAGGGTGACTTAATGCCACGCCACCACGAGGGGGAACGCGAGCTGGTGTCTAATACAGAAAAAACACACTTCTTGAAAAATCGAGGCATGATTCGTGTTGTCTCAGGTGTAGGCTTATGATGGTATCAAATGTTCTTGTTGCGTATACAGTATCATCACGATATTGAGCTGCACTGTTAAACATGGTTAGATGCATAAAATAGCAGTTTTTCATATTTTATGATTTATGTTTTCCTCATTTGTTTATGCTTTTGAATTGCATTGTGGGACCTTGATCTTTCTTCCATCAACCTTTAACCTTGAAAAGTTGGAAAAAGTTTAAAGTGATGTATTATGTGTTGGTGTTGTATATTAAGGCACAAAACCTTGTAATAAACTAGCAGTACATTTTCTGCTACTTTACAGACCTTTTCTCTAAATATTATTTATTATACATCAATTCGAACTATTATAAATGTCAATAAAAGTCACTTTGTTAAACTGGAGAATTGAATTTTCAACATCAAAAGTCGACAGAGCAGAGATCAACACCCCATAATGCAATTCATAACCGTAAATAAACGGAAAACACATGTGAATCACAAAATACGGTAAAATAAGAAAAAAATAAACAGTGTACTGCTTTATTGTATATGCATGTTCAGAGTAAAATGTTTCAATGAAATTCAGTTAGCAGAAGGATTATAAATTACAATTAGTAACACTTTACACTAAAATCTCAACAGCAAATAAAGGAATGAATTACAATCAAAAGTAAGGGCAGATTTATTACAGTTACCATGTTAATGTTACTTAAATACAACAGAAGTCTATTAGTTATTAACTGCTTTTAATAAAACGACTTTTAAACGGATTACGACTACTTATTTTAACGCATTATTAGATGTTAACCAAGATATGAACATTGCCTGGATTGAAGATCCCGTGAAGCGTTTCATAATTCGATGTTCGAGGTAATCTCAACTAAAAAAAATGAAGAGAGGGTGGGACATACAGAAGCTCCTCCCCTTTTAAACAAAACCACCAATAGCATTTTGTTTTTTTACCACAGCTCTGCCAGTGAGAGTTGTTGAGCTTAAGCGCATCAAATGAAAAGCAAATGAGAAGAGTCTTGAAGGGGGCGGGGCATGTCAGATATTATAGAGGATTTGATTGGTCAAGATTTGATGAGAAACCGAAGCATGAGGTGATGTCAAAAAAATCTTTCATCCATTTAAGAGGAAAAGACAAACTTCAAGCCTTGGATGTTTAGATCATGTTTATACTTTCTAAATGGGAATTTTGTTACTGTTTTGGAGCGCACTAGCTAATAGATATCCTTAAAACTAACAGACTGACTCTAACATCTAAAAAAATACAAATATTTTTTATTTCACGGGACCTTTAATAAAAGCTTTTGTAGTTTTCATCATGAGTTTAGTTCAATTAACAAATATTATTGGAGCCTTATTGTGCAGTATTAACCAACTGGCCTATAAATAGTCACTATTTAAATAAATAGTCATTAATACATTAAGTAGGCAAATTAACATGTGAAAATGTTATTTATTAATTACTATTCAGATAACCAATTAAGACTTCAAGCATTTGACGATGTTATGAAAACCACTGCAAATGCAATGTGAAAATTCTAAACAAAACTACATTAAAAATGTAAATAATAAACAATTATTCACCGTATGTTCAAGTGCCCACAATATCAATATGGCGCATGTTCATCATCACAATAAATTGACTTCTTGGTAACACTATAGTTTAAGTCCCAATTCATGCTATTAACTACTGGCTTGTTACCTGCATATTATTAGGATACTAACATCTGTTCTACTAATTACTAACTGTACTAGATAAATACTGTTCATTAGTAGTTATAAAGTATGATCTTATTCCGCTCTAATCCTACCCAAAACCTAACCCAACTTCTACCTCATTAACTATTAACAAACAGCTAATTAACAGTTTATTAAGGTAGTAGTGTTAGTTAATGGTTTGTAATACCGTGAATTGTGACCTAAACTAAAGTGTTACCAAATTATTGAATATTGGCATAGGTCTACTCAGGCAGTAGTAAACAGACACACACACACACACACTATTCAGTTCGTATTCCCAAAACCACACTTTTTGTTTAAGTTCAAAAAGTGTTTAGTCAAACAGGGATTAGAAACGGGGAAAAACTCAATAGGGGTTCTTGTCAAAAAGCAATTTTCTAGTAGAGGTGAACCTGAGGATAAAAACTTGTGACAGTGGAGAAGATGGGCAGGACCGTTCGCCGGTCGGATGATTCGGACGAACAACCTCGCCGCGTAACAGTGGGCGAAACGGAGGCAGTGTTACAGACATTCATTCACTCTCATTGATTTTGGTGTGCGGCCCTGTGCCAAGAGGACAATTATAACAGAGGCTATTAGAGGACTTACCAGCTGGCACTGAGACTGGTGTTCACGCGCTCTCTCCAACTCCCTGCACAAAATGAAACACACACATACACACACAGCCTATTAGATGGAGAAGAGACACTCCAATTCCCTCTCCTGTACAGTCTGTGTAAAAGAAAAAAGAAAAAGAGGGACAACATTGCAAGCGCAGCATTCAGCCGCCTTCTAATTGCTCATCCCGTCTATGAACCCCACGACAAAAAGTCTCGCATCCCTGTGCGTCTCCCGGCATCTTCGCGGACCTAAAAATATCTTTCTTCAAAACTCGAGCGTTGGATTTGTCCTTTGTGCCGTCCTGCCAAATGGAGTTCTGAGATATTAAGCGGAGCCGATATTCGCCAGCGATGACATCTGTCATGACCAAACGGCACTCGAAAATCTCGGGACCTTCAGCCTACAATATACAGGAAACGACAGCCTCTCAAATCGATGAGTTTATGAGTCACTGTGTGAGTGTTTGAAGAAATAAAGCCAATAACTACAACAACAACAACAACAACAACAATATATACACACACACACACACACACACACACACACACACACACACACACACACACACACACACACACACACACGCACACACCTAAATAGAACCATCAGTTGATCTTTAAGAAAAGAACTGCATCAACTTTGTCGTTCAGCAATTCAACAAATCAAACAGGAATGATTATGAAAAGTAATTATTTTAAAAGCTCTCTGTTTATACTCATAATACAGTAAATCAAAATCATTTAAGGCCATAACTACTAATTAGAAATGATATAAATATTTGATGACGATGCTTCCCTGTTTGTTGTTAGAAAGTTTTCAATGTTTTGGTCTTGCTCATTGATCTAACAGAATCTAAATGGCCAATCAAATCAAAGTAGGGGGGGCTTTATCGTTCACAGATGCAAAACATAAATTCCAGCATGAAACTTCAGTTTTAAGCAGTGAAAAAATAGGAAAGTATGTCATATTTGACAGGTGTTTTACAATACACTGCACTTTTTATTGTCAAATTGTGACCTTTTGAATTAAAAACATTGGATAAATCATATTGAAGTCTGAAATCAGATACTCTCAGTAAAGTATTATATGATATATATTTTTATTAAATCCCAGCAACAAGGTCTATTATCATGACTATATATAATAATAAATACGCTATTTATTAAAAATAAATACAATAAAAACCACAAGCAAATAGAGATGTATTTTGAGCCTATTGTCATATCAGCTTTCGTGGCTTTTCCATGACAAAATCAGATACAAATTTACGAACACTTTATAAATAACACTATAATATCTGGGTTTATAACAATAAAAAGACATCAACAGCAATAAATAAAATAAGATAGAATATCAAAACGTTTTTACCTCTATCATTCTACCCACTAAAACTCTACCATTGTGAAGGATTATTTTAAATAAGAAATTAGTTCACAAGCATTAATATGTATGTATTACAAGTATGCTCTTTATAGTATGAACGGGATTCAGAAATACTACATTCAGTGTGTTGTTACCATCATGTGTCCTACAGCATCACTTCAGTCATTATTAATTCCTCTCTCACATCCTCATGGGACAGTAAAGACTTCAGAATCTAGCAGTAGTTCATCCAGTTAGTTATTGTCAACTCTTTTATAATTACTGTCAATCCAGACATACTATTTTGTGCTATTACTATCGATGACTATCTATTTTCTTACAGGGTTGCACTATAAATCGAAAAATAGTATATGCAATATTCATATAGCAGAAAGGTGCAATAAATGGTAACACTTTAGAATGATGGTCCATTAGTTAATGTTAGTTAACGTATTGACTAACATGAACAAACAATTAGTAATACATTTATTAGGGCATTTCTTCATCTTTGTTAACATTATTTATTGTTAGTTCATGTTAACTCACTGTGCATTAACTAATGTTAACAAGCACAAGTTTGGATATTAATAATGTATCAACTATGCTTAATAAAATCATTACAGGATTACTCATAATTAGTTAATGTTAGTAAATACATTAACTAATGGACCAATATTTAAACGTACAGTAGTTACCCTATAAATGACTTTTTGTTTAGGGATGGAGCGAGGGATGAAACTAAACACTCTGAATGCACTTGGCCGAAAACTCAGACCAAAAAATCTTTGTAATTATTTATTATTTTATTAATTTAAAAAAGTATAAGACTTTTTGAATTGAACTTAATGACTTGCATTATACTCATTAAAAAAAACATCACTTAAATAACTTAAATGTTACATCGCAATAATTATCACTACCGCAACACTCAACAGCAACATGTAACATATTTTCCCAGTACAGCGCAGCCCTAGTTTTTTTGCATACTACATAGCAGAAAAATAAATGATTTTCAGACACAGCCAAGGTTACATTCTTCACATGAGGGATATTCTTGAAAACTAATATTGACAAGCATAAGAATTGTGCATATTGCTAACTAAACACTTTATACAATCACCAAAAACAATGGAGAGAGAAAAACAATCCAAATCCCTCAAAGTCTAGATAACAATTGAAAAACTCTAAGCATGCAAACATTTGTTATAACAAAACAACTACATTTGCAATAATAGCAATACTGATTACAAATAAATGATAAAAATATCATCATCCACCTCATAAAGCATTGGCTAGAGGTGAATTTCTTTGAAGTAGATAGTAAAACAAAATGATCCCATTAGGTGTTTTGTCATGGATGCCATTAAATAAGATTTATGTTGAATCATGATGGTGACTGGCTTTTAAGAAACACTAGCTAACATCTTAAAAAGGTGTTTAAAAAAAACCCTGCACATTAAAAATCAAATAAGCAGACAACATTAGCATCAGTATAATAAAAGATTCATATTCACATTTGAGCCTACAATTCAGATCAGGTTTTTAAGTGCAACGGGAAAGCTATATGTGCAATGAAAGAGGACTGCTTGTCTCTGTAAAAGTTTTCAGTGACCTGTTGAAATGTTCTCCGTGAAACTTTTACAACGAGTCCAGGTCGAATCTATACTCTAAAATCTAAATGGTAAAATGAAGTAGTGGTTTGCCAGATACACTGCTTCATACTTCAGTAAGTAAAACACAATCATTACAAGTACACAAATGAAAGAATTTCTAAATTGCACAATAAAATATTAAGTTTTATGAACAAAATATAACAACAACAAAAAGATTACTTCTTTTAACTCAACATCAACAACAAAAACAACAGACAATACTGGAAATTATTCAAATATCCCTGATAATAACAGTTTCATTTGAGTGCTGAGAACAAATAGACTTTACTTTAGCAAACAAATAGCTATAAATAGATGTAATACGGCTAATGTGCCTTATTGTCCTTTATAAATAGTATCCAGGTCTGGATGGGGTAAGAAAATATCCCAAACTACACCTGACAGGACACTAGCTACAGGACTAAAATACTTCCAGTGTCATGTTACATAAGCCAGCAACGTTTTTTTGTTTTGCATAATTACTTGATAGACACAAAATGCCACCAACAACAAAATCTACTCTTAATATTTCGATGTAGTTGGTGAGTGTTTAAGGCATTATGTCTGTTACGAACAACGTTGTATCAAACCATAGAAAAGACTTGATTGCCACATATAAACATTAAAAGTGAAACTACCCGAATAAGGAAAACAAAACCTAAAGAGAAAGGGTGTAAACATACTGTGAAGTTTTACAGACATATCATATATCGACAACCAGTACAAAATAAAAGCCAAAACAGAGGAAAACCAAAAGTTAATCAACAACAGTAGCAAACAATAAGGTAAACACGTTACTGAAGACGAACAGTAAAGTGGACGTACTGCAAACAAGCACTTGTTTACAAAAGCAAATACACTAAAATCCCTACTATTCAGACAAGACTTTAGATATGCTCAATTAAATAACTTACTGTCCTCCCCTGTTAAATGTTTTATTACCTGCATATATAGACATATAAAGTGCAGTTTGACTCATAACTGTACATTAAACTAGGCTTTAGCTCTATACATCTGGTCAGGGATGTGCAAATGACAGGAAAAGTTGAGCAGCACTTTTGATTAGGCCACTATTATAAACCTGGGTGAAACACGGAAGGTGATGCACAAACTGTTTACCCACCGCATACTTTCACAAATATTCATAAAGGAGTGTGGAAATGCACTACAGCACGAGGGCCAAAGCGTTTCGACTTTCTTTTTCTCTCTCCAAAAGAATCTCCCTGTAGTTGGTGCAAGCTAAAACACACCAGCAGCTCCACTAACTCAGCCTCCACCAACCAGAAAAGAAGAAGAAGAGAAAAAAAAAGCAAGCAAGCAACATAAAAGAAAAAAAAATCACTTTCCAAACAAACCCCAAAATCGCAGCGGTTTTAAAAGCATCACTTTAGCAGCCACCCACCAGCAGAGCAGCTACTAAAATCGTTGAAAACTAGCAAAATAGGAGGGAATCTTTTTTTCACAAACCTGCTGCTGGATATAAGGAGCTTTCATATTGTGCTACGGCTAACTCTGCTAAAGCTAACAGGCCAACAGCACAAATTACAGTTAGATGGACTCGACTGAGCCGCAACCACTAATTCAAGCCATGCATGAGCAAAAGATCTTCACTCTTCCCCCTTTTATCCCCCCGCTGCCATCGGATACATTGTTTCCACTGATCTGGAAACAAGCGTTGCGGCAACAATGTATCTAGCGAAGTTTAAAATGTTACAAAATAACAAAACGCGCGGAACCTTCGATTCACGCGCTGCACTTAGAAATACACCACTCAACTCCTAGAAATAAGCGGAAATTCTGCTCCAAAATGATCGGGATCCCGACTTCTCTACCTACCCGATCGCGACGGGGTTTGGATTTGGAAAAGCGACGAAGAGTCTGTGAACGATTAAAGTCCAAAAACGAGGCGCATAAAAGTTGCAATAATAAAAAAAAAGATCCCAAGGTGCACTTACCCTCCTCTACTCACTTGAGCAGTAGTGCCTCTCTCTCTCTCTCTACCCACAAATTATTTAAATAAATATTTACAAACACTCCGAGATCTCGGTCCGAACGATCCCTCACATAGCTGTAGTCACGCTCGGGGCCGAATCTAGCCAGGTTAGCGGCCTTATTTTTTTGTTTGTTTAATTTTAATTTGTGTGTGTAAAAAAGAGAGAAACTGAGATACAAAACAAGAACTCTTCTTCAATCTCATTCACCACAGCCGCAGCACGCGAGGATCCATCCGCGCAGGAAGAGGGAGACGAAGGGGGCAGGAAAAGTAGCCGTCGAAAAGCACAAATACTACAAACATCCACCCAAACGCTTCGGAAACACCGCGATTGCAGTAAAAGTACGCGTGCTGGGCGTAAAAGTTGACGTGAAGTTTCCTCAAAACGTGTTTGGCAAGAGGACTACTTTTTGTGACGGTGCGGCGAATTTATTTCACTTTGCCTAAGGAACAGCGGTAGTGCGACTCCCATTGCCTAGGGAAAAACCCGGATGTAAACTCGGCGAAACTCATCTGGAGAAGAGAAGTGGCAGTCTAACTCACTCAAACTCGTGGATGTACACTAGCAGAGGACAGGAGAAGTTTTTTTTAAGTAATATAGTTATTATATATGTATATTAGCATAAACAATAGCAAAAAAGAATGTTTTATTAAAAATACACAATAAACAACATTGGACAAAACACAACTAGTTCAATTATATAAACAATATGCATAAATTAAAAAGTGATAGGCTATAATATTATCAAATGAAAAGTACTTTAGAAATGATATTGTATTGTTGTAAGTTATTTTAATAATAATAATGCTCCGAAATATTTTCAGCTTTAACATTTAGGACAGAAATAGGCCTTAATGGGGAAAAATAGATAAAGCAAAATAATTTCATTTGATTTGATTTATACTGAACTTCCAAAGTAACATTTATAATTGTTTATTTATTTTTTTTTTTTACTAATGGTATATATAATTAAATTATGTGAACAGTACACAGAACAAAAAAAGTGGCAGACTACAATAAAAAGTGTTTCAACAATTATAAACAAAGACAGAGAATTTGATTTCATTTGTATTAAACTTCTTGAGTAATATTACATAGTATATTATACAGTTATTTCTATCCTTTTGCTACTTAAACATAAATAAATAAAATATAATTACATAAGTACAGTTCTTTTTTTGTAATACTTTTGACTCAAAGCAAATCAAAGTCAAGGCAACCAACATCCAGGAAGCCATTTTGTTGTCATGTGACAAGAAAAGCATAACAAATCATTAAGGATCAAGTTTTCAATAAATAAATAAATAAATAAATAATAATAATAAAATACATATAAAATGAACATAATTTTTTTCCCTGTCAAGTGGAGTAATTTTAATAACATGACAAGTTTTAAACTAAATGTAAAAAAAAATATATATATATATATACTTTAGACGTCCTTATTCACCATGTATACCCATGTTATTAAATATTTTGGGGTCACTGTGAGTCTGTTTCTATTCTAATGAACTCAACAATATATAATTATCAATCCCAGACGCTTCTAACTATTCTTTATGAACATTCTTTAGTCAATTCAAAACATACTTGACATCCAACAAATCTATAAATGTACCCTCGTTTTCTTATTCTCCCCAACCACAGAAGTAACCAACCCAATTCAACCCAAACGTTCCAGTGCTACTTGTTTCACCGGATAAATCGTCAGCAAACAAAGTGAATGCATCCCCCATCCAGACCACCATGTCTGCCTGACAGCACTTCACTCCTCCTTCAGCCTAAAACCAAGTCAAAGTAAATGCCGCTGTCGTAACCGTGTTTATATTCGTTCTCCATCACACCAGAGCACGTGCACCGCTAAAAGAGTACGAAATAGATTTACAGAATAATCTACGCCAGCGAAATGCTCCTACCATGTTATGAAAGAGGTGGCCGCTCCGTTAACCAATGAAATTGTCAGGAGTTAACAGTTTTTTCTGGGCCGCCATGACATATTTTTGAGGCTGCTCGGAATAGGGCTTTTTTGTGCTGAATTTGTGCTGAATCAACACGCCGTGAATCAAAAGGTTTGCGCTTTGTGGCAGGTGTCTGTAAAGCGTGGGAGCGGCTGAATCTGCCTTCAAATGCTTAAATTGAGTTTTCGTCTGAACTTAACTCTCAGTTTGGGGGTTTAAACTCGTCACGCAATGTGCTGCGAAACGCGTTTGAAAACTATTGGACGCAAATCTCGCGAGAAATAAACAAATCATTTGTTGATTATTAGCTGAAGTGGGTAAATGAACGGATAATTATTCTAATGCGATTGAAATTGAGTATAT
>CAIGQW010054212.1:3717870-3732983 GCA_903798125.1 Danio choprae
TTGCTTTAAGTAAAGTCAACTAATTGCTTTAAGTAAAGTCAACTAATCGCTTTCAAAGCAACGGGTTCACTCACTTTAAGTAAAGTCAACTTATCGCTTTAAAAGTGCCAGGTTTTAATCACTTTTTAAAGCAAAGTCAACTAATCACTTTAAGTAAAGTCAACTAATGGCTTTAAAAGCAACGGGTTCACCCACTTTTTAAAGTAAAGTCAACTAATCGCTTTTAACAGTGTTAAACTAATCTTACAACTTAGCATCACATTTGATTATATTTTATTAATCTTATTTGTGTATTTATTAACTTTTTATATTTTATTCTTTATTTTTAGAATTCATTTCGTAATATTCGTAATTGTTTGCTACTATCATTCAAACGAATATTCAATTCTTTTTAGCAAACTATTTAAAATATAAGAAAATTTGTACGATCACTTTTACTTTTATATATTTACATTTTTTTATATAATAACATACAGGTCAGAGTAAATATTTTGTTTCATTTTTACATAAATACCTGTAAAGCTGAATTAATATTTCATTCCACTTTTTGAAATCCTTTTTTAAAAATTATTAATTTAATTTATTTATGGGGCGACGCGGTAGTGCAGTGGGTAGCATGATCGCCTCACAGCAAGAAAGTTCGCTGGTTCGAGCCTCGGCTAGGTCAGTTGGCATTTCTGTGTGGAGTTTGCATGTTCTCCCCGTGTTCGTGTGGGCTTCCTCCCACAAGTCCAAAGACACTAAATTGTCCATAGTGTATGTGTGTGAATGAGTGTGTATGGATGTTTCCCAGTGATGGGTTGCGGCTGAAAGGGCATCCGCTGCATAAAACATATGCTGGATAAGTTGGCGGTTCATTCCGCTGTGGCGACCCCAGATTAATAAAGGGACTAAGCCAAAAAGAAAATAAATGAATAATTTATTTATTTCTAAATTAGATTTCTATCTAATGCTATCTATGCATACTTATATAATAATATATAATAATAATATAAAACTTGATAATTATAGATTTATTTTTGCTTTATTTTACATTACATTTTTACAATAATTTATATTTAGATTATGTAATGCCATCAAATTTAAGTTCATCTTTAGTGATTTTAGGTTTAAGATTAGATCTTGTGCAGTCAATGCAACTTTTTGATTAATCTCAGTTGCTATGAGACTAATCTCAGTTGCTATAAGTCCTCATAATATCACTAATAATCACAAATAAACAGTGGAATGGATTGTCACGCGTCATGTGACCAGTCGTCCTCTGAACCCTTTCAGAATGCTCTTAAAATCCCTTCAGGTATTTTAGATGTCATATTGTGCAACAGCATTCACCTCTTAAAAGCATAACACACATATCATGGTCTTTAACCTATAACCCAACACATAGTTTGGTGTCAATAACAGTTTTAAAAAGAAGTTTTTGGTGAAAGTGCCAATGTGTTTTGAGCTTTGCGAGGTGTAACCTGGTTTTAATCTCAGATTTAGGCTAAAACTGCTGCAATCACATTAACTTACAAGGAGTTCTTCACATGATGTGTCGTCTGTTTCTGTGTTCACTTAACCAAATGAGTGCTCAGATTGCACTGAAAACTAGAAATGCTGCAGTTTCTGGTTTTAACACGCATCTCTTGACCACTTTCTTGTGACTTATTTCACCAGACTACTTTCAAGGAAATTGCTCATAGTGATGCACGCATACCACTGAAAATTAAAATTAATCTTTTATAGTAAGGGATTGTGTCTCTTCTGAAGACTTGGATTAGATGGATTGATTCATGTGGATTTTTAAAATCTCATTATTAACTTTATAGTTTGTTTCATGTGTTTTTTTTAGGTCATTACAAACTTTATAAAGCGTCAGAGTTGAGAGAATGAACTCATGCTATATGTGGGTGGCAACTTCATTTTGGAACTAATCAAACATTTGTTTTGGTGCACATATAACACATTGTTTCGTATGAATATCTTGTTTTAGTGCACTTTTTGACAACACATCCCATAATTATCACGTTTGGTCAGTATATGGAGAGTAAGGTGGTCTTTTGTGCACTTTAAACAGCAATTAGTTGGCTTTACTTAAAAAAAGTGAGTTATCCTGCTGCCTTAAAATTATTAAGTAAATCAACTATGTGCATTATTTAAAAAATTAGGTCAACTTAAGTTACAACGGGTTTACTCACTTTTGACTAAAGTCAACTAGTTGCTATTAAAGTCAGCGTGAACTGAAAGTTGCTGAGACTTTTATTTCAGTATGTTGATGTACTTTTAACTGAACTGGAATATTGAGTAGGGGGCGGGGCTTTGTTTTTGCACATCATTCCATTCATTAATTTTCTTTTCGACTTAGTCCCTTTATTAATCTGGGGTCGCCACAGCGGAATGAACCGCCAACTTATCCAGCATGTGCCATTCCAGCTGTAACCCATCACTGGGAAACATCCATACACACTCATTCACACACATACACTATGGACAATTTAGCTTACCCAATTCACCTATACCGCATGTCTTTAGACTTGTGGGGGAAACCGGAGCACCCGGAGGAAACTCACGGGGAGAACATGCAAACTCCACACAGAAATGCCAACTGACCCAGTCGAGGCTCGAACCAGCGATCTTCTTGCTGTGAGGCGATCGTGCTACCCACTGCGCCACCGTGAGGCCCCCGCACATTATTCCCTCATAGCAAACTAATGGTAAGGGGGCGTGGTTAAGAATATTGTGGCTGAAGCGTCAAACTGAAGTCAACAGAGAAAGACTCCAAATGCAAATGGCAGACTTTGATTGAAGATTACCAAAATCAAATGTTTGTTAACTTGCACCAATTAAATGTTTCACTCAACAATGTGTGCCAGCAAAATAAACATTGTGAATTTTGATTTCACACGGACTTTAACACTGTAACTACTAGAATCTTACTAAGAAAACTACTAGAAAGACCACAGTGCTGACCGTTTATAAAAGACTGTACCGAATTGAATTTCTGTCACGTGATCTTTATATTCAAAGGTTATTTTGAGATTTTAGAATTAAGTTTTTTTTTTTTACTACAACAGAACAAACAATATTGTCTCAGAATATACAGTGCTCAGTATATATGAGTACACCCCCACAAATCTCTCATTTAAATTCATATTTTCTATAGGATGCTTTACAATATTATATTTGTGCATATACATTAGTTTAGTCAGTACTGAAGCCAAATCTGGAGCTTATCTAACAAAATAACTTACGATAATGGTTCAAAAATGAAATTTATATGTGAGGGAAAAATATTAAATACAATTTTCAAAAATAGCAAAAATCAAGAGAAACAAAAAATATATAACATTTTGTTGAAATGTTGCAGTTTGCAATATTTTGCATGAATTTAAATGTATTATCTTATCATTTCTAAAGATGTTCTGTGACTAAAATATTATTGTAATAAATATATCTGTTTAATAAATCTGTTTTGTTCAAATGCACCAATATACATTACCCATATTCACTGAGAAATGGATAAAAATATTCATTTTCATAATGGGGTGTACTCATATATGCTCAGCACTGTACACACTTTACAGGTAAATAAAATGTCAACTGCCATACATGAGGGTTCAGCTGTTGGAAAAACACAAATAGGAAATGAAGTGTTA
The DNA here is from genome assembly GCA_903798125.1 of Danio choprae. Classification (NCBI taxonomy): domain Eukaryota; kingdom Metazoa; phylum Chordata; class Actinopteri; order Cypriniformes; family Danionidae; genus Danio; species Danio choprae. The sequence goes on from CAIGQW010054212.1 coordinate 3,721,509, forward strand.
CAGAGTATGCAGTCATCAGAAGATCCTAAAAGGTATACCTATAGTGTGCCAATCGGTTTTTGTAATTTAGCTTATAAATGAGTTACTAGGCCGCCCCCGAAGGTGATTTACAAAATACAAACAGTCCAAATGACCGTCTCTGTAGTTCTAGTCTTAAGGCAATGGGTATACTCACTTTTTTAAAGTTAACTAATCCTTTTTTTTTATAGTGAGGCTGTTTGAAGGTGTTCAATTACATGAGCGTTTATACTGCATGAGCAAATTGGCTTAATGAGTTTACAGTAGTATCGTTCTCAAAAAACAAATGCTTTGAAACGTTGTTTTTTATTTTATTTAAGTTGAATTTAAGGCTCCCAAGATGCAAAAAACCCCATTGAAATGAACGGCTTTAATGCCTAAAAAGATCTTTGATTTTAAGTTAAAAACATTGTCTTGTAAATGTCCTCGAATTTTCATCCATTTTTCTCAAAATAACTGAGCATACTGTGAGACAAAGGAGTAAGGATGAAGTATCTGTACATTGATTATTAATTCATTTTCCTTCGGCTTAATCCCTTATTTATCAGGGGTCGCCACAGCAGAATGAACCGCCAAATATTCCAGCATATGTTTTACGCAGCGGATGCACTTCCAGCTGCAACCCAGCACTGGGAAACACCCATACACACTTATTCTCACACACACACACACACACACTCATACTCTACGGCCAATTTAGTTAATCCAATTCACCTATAGCACACATCTTTGGACTATGGGGGAAACCTAAGCACCCGGAGGAAACCCACGCCAACACGGGGAGAACATGCAAACTCCACACAGAAATGCCAACTGGCCCAGCCAGGACTCAAACCAGCGACCCTCTTGTTGTGAGGCGCAGTGCTAACCACTCAGCCACCATGCCGCCCTACATCGATTATATAACGCATTATTATATAAAGCACTTGTTTATCCTTTTTTTTTCTTTCTATCTTCTTCTGTTAGTTGCTTCCTACCTATCTTTCTTTCTTTCTCCTCCCACTTTTTGTCTATTTCTCCGTACCTGAGCATGGCAGTGTGTTATCTAACAGAAGCCGGTGTGTAGGAGGGGATTATATCCATGTGCTTATGAATATCATCATCTCAGTCGATGGTGCAGAGCCGAAGAGCTCTTCTCCAGTCCTCTACGGCCGCTGGAGATCCAAACACACGTGAAACCAAGTGAACTTTAACCTCACAGGAACTAGGACAAAGTTAACACTGCGACGTATTGACTCAGAATTACACAGGGATATTTCAGCTGCACTGACAACATTACATTCCTCCAAAATAATGTTAATGTTAATAATGTTTCCTAGGTCATATTACTGAACTATTATTTATGCAGATGCTTTACTTCTTATTTTCACTTCTCTATGTTTCTTATTATTAGTAGTAGAGTCTGATTACTGTATTTGAAAACATTCTAAGGCAAGACAAGGCAAGTTTATTAATATAGCACACTTCATACACAGTGGCAATTCAAAGTGCTTTACATAAACAGGAATAAAAGAGAGAAGTATAAAAACAAATAACATGAAAACAGATAAAAGCAGATTAAAATGTGTTAAAACAGGTTATAAAAGAATGAAAAAGAAAAGAAAGACATAATAGTGCGATCTGTGGGACGTAGCACAGTGCTCATTCAGTAAAGGCACAGCTAAACAGATGTGTTTTAAGTCTGGATTTGAATGTACCTAATGTTGGAGCACATCTGATCATTTCTGGAAGCTGATTCCAGCAGCGGGGGGCGCAGTAGCTGGGCACAATAATTTTATAAAAACCAATTCAGTTATACCAGGCCCGGCGCCAGGATGTCATAACTGAGGGGGCATTTTAATCCCATAAGGGGGCACTTGGTGACTGATTTTGGCCCCTCTTATTCCTTTCATTTAGGCTATTCACTTATTTATTACTTTGCATTACTGCCTAAGTTACTGACTTAAGGCAGTAATATACGTTTTATAGTAATAATATGCACAGTTTCGCTATTACTGATTTTATCAGTGAAGGTTATGCAACGATACCGTTTACATTAAGGCAGACGGATCATGGCTTCAGTGCCAAACCAGTGGTTTAAATTATATTTTATTCTCCTTATTTCTTTGTTTTATTTAAAAAAAACTATAAATGTTTAAAGTTTTAGGTAAAGACATCAAACTATGCCCACACATGCAAGCTAACCCACTATTCATATAACCTGTAAATAAATATAGTGAAATCAGCATAACCGAGTCATCACGCTTCATTACACAACCAATATCAGTGTTAGGAAACAGTTAAATCTTACAATCTAATTTAATAAAAAAAAATAGTAGGTAAATGTGTTACATTTTAGGGCATTAGTGTAGCAAAACAGAGAGTCTGTCTACCTACCTAAAAAAACCAAAAAGAAATTCACAGTTATTACCATGGATAACACGCAACTCTATAGGCTATATAACTTTTATTATAATTTTAACGGTAAAAATAAAGATTTATGTTAGGCTATCATAAGTGGGGTTTTTTTTTCAAGAAAATTGTCCAGTTAACATTTGTAAAAAAACAAAAAATGCCACCATAAACCATTAGGCTATTAGGCCTACCTGTTAAAAGACTGGCTACATAATTTGCTATTTCCAGAAATGTATATAGGGCTATGTTTTCAGAATGAGCCTATGTTGAATATATATATATATATATACCGCATGTCTTTGGACTTGTGGGGGAAACCGGAGCACACGGAGGAAACCCACGCCAACACAGGGAGAACATGCAAACTCCACACAGAAACGCCAACTGACCCAGCCGAGGCTCGAACCAGCGACCTTCTTGCTGTGAGGCGACAGCGCTACCCACTGCGCCAGCCATTTAAAATAATTCATTAAAATTATTTAATAAAATATTTTTCATACATTCTTTTTTAATCACAATAATTTATGTAAAGGTTTATTTATATTTCATTCTTAGTATTAATTTGAGTCATTCTTAAAACTTATTTCTGCTAGTTACCAACAAATGTTCAATTTTTGTGTAATATGTATATTTCATTGCAGTTAGTTTAACAATAACAGGAAAAAAGGATTCTTAAAGGGATAGTTCACCCAAAAAAAGAAAATTCTGTCATCATTACATTGTTCAAAACCTTTAGGAGTTTCTTTCTTCTGCAGAACACAAAAGAAGATATTTTGAAGAATGCTGTAGCTGGCACCCATTGACTTCTATAGTAATTTTCTTTCCTACTATGGAAGTCAATGGGTGCCAGCTACAACATTCCTCAAAATATCTTCTTTTGTGTTCAACATTATAAAAAAACCTCAAAGGTTTAAAACTACATGAGGGAGGTAATTCCCATTTTCTGGGTGAACTACCCCTTTAACAGACCTGCCAATCCATTCCTCAAAATAGAGATTTATATCAAATGTCAATCACAGTCTACCAAACATCGCTTTCTATATTAGCAGTGTTAACTGAGCCTCCAATCCCATAAAAGGTCATTTCGCCCATTTCACACAATATAACCGAGCTCAAACGCACAGTGTTCTCGTATATGAAGCGATGGCTGCATGCAGTCAGCATATAGCGTGGGCCTCGCTCCACCAGTCTTTATGTAAAATCTGAGTGGGAGAGAGTCCTGATCCGCTCTTCTCTTCCACACCAACAACAGCACGGCAGAAACACACACTGATGATTTAGTCCTATGTGAGCAAAACCACCCACTCTGACGATATAACGCCGTAAAACTCCTGCGTTTGACCCTTCGCATCTGAAGCAATGCTTTGCTCCACTATTAGAAGCGCATTATGCAATGCAAGGGCTGCACAATATATTGTTTCAGCATCGATATCGCAATCTGCAATGTCAGTTCAGTTTTCAAATTCGAGTGGGGTTGACCAGGAACCACAGTTCAGAAAATGATGGGGTCATTGCGAAGTTTATCCCTAATGTTTGGAATTTTCCATTTATAAAGGGATATATAAATATTCCACTCCATTTATAAGGGGATAGTTCACACAAAAATGCTAATTATGTCATTGTTAACTTTCTTCTGTTGAACACAAGAGAAGACACTTTTTTAAAATGCTGAAACCTGTAACCATTGACTTCCATAGTATTTGTTTTTTTGCAGTTTATGTTTTCGCGAATCCACCAGAGGCCGCTGTGTACGTTTTATGAGATCTCAAATTTCTCTCGCGAGTGCCATGCTATTCTCGTGTAAATCCACCAGAGGCCGATGTCCATCAACTGACTGACTGACCCACCCTCCTCCTTCCCTAAACCCAACCAATAGTGTCTTCAAAAGCAACGACTGACCCGCCCACCCCCTTCCCTAAACCCAACCAACAGTGTTTTGAAAAGCAATCCAGAAAAAAAAGCCCTCGCCTGATTTTTACCACGTTTTCAGATTTGACCACATTCTCACTCTGTTATTTACTTGTTTATTTTATTTTTCGGCTTCTGTTTTTACCCGTTTTCTGAAACCGTTCTTCACCAGACTCAAACCCCATTGTCGTGGTCAACTCTTCTCTGCGTCTCAAGTCCGCAGACGTACATGGCGAGCTAACTGGACAAACTGGTAACAGTGGAAAAGCAGTCCATATGGCGGTAAGTGGTCAGCTGGTAAGAGTGAAAAGGAACCTAAACATAATAGTTTTAATAACTCATTTCTAATAACTGATTTATTTTATCTTTGCCATGATGACAGTACATAATAATTTACTAGATATTTTTCAAGACACTTAAAGCTTAAAGTGACATTTAAAGGCTTAACTAGGTTAATTAGGTTAACTAGGCAGGATAGGGTAATTAGGCAAGCAAAATTTCCTTGCTCGGTTAAACTGTATATATAATTGCAGAAAAACAAAAAAGTCAGTTTTTTCATTGTCTGCGCAGCCTTATGCAATCTCTCAAGATGTGATGTGAATTTCAGCACAGACACCTTCTTCCTGTAGTGGTTAGTTCACCACTTCCCTTCATCTACCAATAGATGGTGACACACTCCTGAACCTGGACCAGTGAAGGGAGAGCAGTGTGTGTGTGTGTGTGTGTGTGTGTGTGTGTGTGTGGGAGGTGTTGGAGAGAGAGAAAACCTGATAAAAGTGTGCGTTTGAGCGTGAACGAGTCAGTCCGGCTGGCACAGCAGAGGGGCAGGTCTCCACGCGCTCAGGATTACTTTGACACTTCCTGAATCGTGTGCCTGGAGAAAGTGAAACAAAGAGGGGACAATCTATTAACTTTACCAGCAGATGAGCTGCAGTAGGTGAAAGACAAGGAAGTCGATCAACTTTATGGAGAGGAACAGCAAAAGAGGTTAAAGCTCTACTCACACTTAGAGATCTACAGTACTTCCTGGTGTGTGTGTGTGTGTGTGCTGTTCTGCACAGTTGCTTGCTGAAGTCATAAATTAAGTCGTATTTTAGTCATCGTCTGCTATGATGGACTGGGGTTTGCGGGACCGTCGTGTGTGTGACGGGTGAATTGCATGTTTGAGATGGAGCGCCCTGAGGGAGAGGTTGAAGAGCTGTCCCGACCCCTGGAGGCTCTGCTGGACGGTGAAGAGCCTGTAGGTCCCGATTCTGCCTCCTCGTCCTGTTCTGACCTGTCCAACACAAAGCCTGTGGTTCAGCCCGGTCCCAACAACAACAGCAAGAGCTTCCCTGGACTGCGGCTCTTTGGTAGAAGGTGGGTGAGATGATTAAGCGCTTGTGTGGACTCGCAGCTTCAGTGTTGTGCAAACGGAAATATTACATTTTTTTGATGTCATTATTTGGCTCTGCTTACTCCACACATTGGTGAGCATCATGTGTTACACTAAAAAAAAAAGAAGATTTTTGCTGCTTGATCAAACTACTTATGTTGAAACGACACAGTTCTTAAGGTTTTTAATTGTTTTATGTTCAATCCACTTAAATTTGTAAAAACAATCGAGCTAACCTAATAGATTTGTGTTAGGACAACATGAAGGACTTGTGTGGAACCCAGCATTTTTTAACAGTCTACAATGCTGGGATTGTAATCGATTTGTGTTGGGACAATGTGAAGTAGTTATGTTCACTTATTAGTTTATACAAATTTAAGTAGATTGAACCTAAAACAACAGAGTTGTCCAAATCTAAATAAAAAACAATAATTGTGTTGTTTCAGCTCATTTTAAATAAGTAGGTTGAACGAACAGTAAATGTCATTTAATTAGTGTACAAAAAAAAAAAGTTGGGTTCCACACAATCGATTTGTGTTGGGACAACATGGAGTTAAGTTAACTTAATAGTTTTTACACATTTAAGTGGATTGAACCTTAAACAATTGAGTTGTCACCCTCAAAAATCAAGAATTGTGTTGTTAAAGCGCATTTTTTAAATAAGTAGGTTGAACGAACAGCAAATGTCATTTTTTGAGTGAGTTCCACACAATCGATTTGTGTTGGGACAACGTGAATGAGTTAAGTTCACTTATTAGGTTTTATAAATTTAAGTGGATTGAACTTAAACCAGTCGAGTTGTCCAAATCACCAAAAAAAAACAATAATTGTGTTGTTTCAGCTCATTTTAAATAAGTAGGTTGAACGAACAGCAAATGTCATTTTTCGAGTGTCAGTCTGAATTTTTGTCTTTTTAAATATAGTTTTTATATTTAATTTTGTTTATATATTAACTTAATGTATTTATTTATTATTACTTAAATATTGAAAATAAAATATTAGCTTTTTTGTTTACACTTTTTTTCTGTAAAAAGCGATTAGCTACTTTAAGCCCGTTGTAACTTGGAACTGTTAAATTGACTCAACTTAAAAAAAAGTGAGTAAACCCGTTGCCTCAAAATGATTAAGTAAATGAACTGTGCAATATTATAAAAATTAAGTCAACTAATCGCTTTAAAAACAACAGCTTTACTCACTTTTTAAAGTCAACTAATCGCTTTTTTACAGTAAACTAAGCATATATTTATATAATACTATATAATAACAACACATAACCTTACATTATATGTAATTTTTTATTTTCTTTTTGGCATTTTTGTCACCATCCTTCAAACCAATAGTTTTTAGGAGGCCTTTAATCATTTAAAATATACAAAACATTATCATGATCACTTTTACTTTTATATATTTTAATATTGTTTTGTCTTTTACTTGATGTTATAAATAATATATGGACTATCTGCATCAAAGAAAAGATGTCAGTAAGACAGTAAAACTGTTGGAACTGAGTAAAAAACTTGGAACTGTTAAGTTGACGTAATTAATATTTATAATATTGCGCATACTTCATTTACTTAATCATTTTAAGGCAATGGGTTTACTCACCTTTTAAAGTAAAGTCAACTAATCACTTTTTGTTTACAGTAAACTAGCCTTATATTTATATAACACTATATAATAATACATAACCTTATATTATATGTATTTTTTGTATTCTTTTTGTCATTTTGCCACTATCCTTCAAACCACTAGGCCTTTAATCATTTAAAATATACAACAATCTAGCATGATCTATTTAACTTTTATATATTTTTACTTGATGTTTTAAATAATATATGGACTATCTGCGTCAAAGTACATTAACACGATAGCATTTTTTAACCTAATCGAAAAGCTACAAGAAAACATTGTCTGTTTTTGGCACTTGTGGTGTCTCTTTCCTTTCTTTACACTGAACATGCGTGACTGAAACTGCAGGTTTGATCCCTATTTGCAATTTAAACTTGCGTTTTTGCTTGGACCAGCCCTGTGGTGAAAGGCACCACCTGCTGTCCCGGGGTCACCAAATCTGTGTCTCTTCGTCTTTCTAGGAACCAGTTTGCGAAGCACCTTTTTAAACCCTGAATGTGACTATTTCTAAATTAAAGCGTTGACATATTCCTAACTCCCATGTCATCTCCTCAAGGTATTTTTAAGTTGAAATTTCATCAGGCGTCTAAATTAATCCTACGATCTCCAGTGGTTTTCTGGATATAGATGCCTTTAATGGATTGGAGAGGCAATTAATTATGCACTATAATTGTCTGACCTGTTGGGAGATCAGCGTATACCTGTGCTCCACGCTCCTGACCTCAGGAGATGACTTAGATCTGCATGCAACTTGTTTTACCTTGTACCTGTAAAAAAAACACGAGACAAGAATTAATATGAGGATGTGAAATAGCAGAAGAAAACAAAAGTTTGTCTTTCTTTTTCTATCTTTTCATCACACTAATATCTTGTGTCACGCATTGGTGAGGATGGTTGATGTGGTTTGCATTTTTGCATTGTTCAAAATAAATCCTCTTAAAGGGACAGTTCACCCAGAAAAGGAAAATTCTGTTATCGTTTACTCACCCTTCTCTAGTTAAAACCTATTTTAATTCTCTCTCTCTCTTGTTGAACGCAAAAGAAGATATTTTGAAAAATGCACCCATTGCCCTCCATAGTAATTTTCTTTCCCACTATGGAAGTCAATGGGTCTCAGCAACCAGCATTCTTCAAAATATCTTCTTTTGTGTTCAACAGAAGTAGGAAATTCAATTCAATAATTGCTTTATTGGCATGACAAATGTTACAAATGTATTGCCAAAGCATTTATGAAGTTTACATTAAAAAGAACATTCATTCATTCGTTCTTTCATTTTCATTTCGGCTTAGTCCCTTTATTAATCTGGGGTCACCACAGCGGAATGAACTGCCAACTTATCCAGCATATGTTTTACACAGCGGATGCCCTTCCAGCTGTAACCCATCACTGGGAAACATCCACACACTCTCATTCACACACATACACTACGGACAATTCAGCTTACCCAATTCACCTATAGCGCATGTCTTTGGACTTGTGGGGGAAACTGGAGCACCCAGGAAAAACCCACGCGAACACGGGGAGAACATGCAAACTCCACACAGAAATGCCAACTGACCCAGCCAAGGCTCGAACCAGCGACCTTCTTGCTGTGAGGCGATTGTTCTACCCACTGCGTCACCGCATCGCCCAAAATACAAAAAAAAAAAAAATAATAATAATAAATCAGAATGAACTGTACATTTCACAGTCAACATTTATGGATAAAACAGTAATAATAAATAATAATGATCTGCATATTTACAATAATCTAGATGTAAGAAACTCAAATGATTAAAAACCACACGATGGAGAATAAATGATGAGGTCATTTTGATTTTTGGGTGAACTAACCCTTTAATAGGTCAAAAGACAGCTAGTTCAACCTTAAAAGTTGGACAGGACTGATCTCTGAACAGCTACAGTACAGCAAAAACTGTGAAAATAATAATTATGTTTCTAATGGTTTGATTCTCTTCCTATTTCAAACCAAATTGGTATAAATTACATATAAAACAGACGTTGTTTAATATATTCAACCATTAAAGACTCTCCAAAGTAACTTTTAGTAACTTAAAGATGTAGTTCAACCCAAAATGAGAATTTGCTGTCAATTTACTCACCCTAAGGTCAAGGTGTAGAGATTATTGCTCTTCAGAAGAAGATTAAAGAGGATTTTTTAGCTTCTTGGTGATTCAGGCCCACGGCTAATGACATTCTGAGAGTTAAAAAAACAAATACAGGCAAAACAAAATGAAACCCTGTGGCTCCTGATGTTACGCTGAGATGTTATGGAGTGAAACGATCAGTCTGTGCAAGAAACTAAACATTATTAGTTACATAATAATTACCTCTAAAGCCTCGGGATACAGTTTAAGCACACATTTTTGCATTGAAATAATACACACAAATGCACATAGGCTGCGACATCTAGGGTAATTTAACACACATCTTCAGTCTTCGTTTTTAACAAACAGAATAAGCTCATGTTTGAGTTGCACACGAGCATTCATCATTATTTGCAGGTTCGAATTTTTCAAAGCTAGATTTATTTATTGATGACTGGTGGACATGGCTCTGGCGAGGATGCCTGGCTGACTGACTCACTCCAACAACCCGCACGCCAATAAAATGATAATACCCTTGTAAACATAACCAATTCTGATTGAAATTGACAATCTGAGTACGTCCAAACATCTTGCTCCAAAACAGTGTGACATTTGTACAAGGGCTCGTAGAACAGGCGCGGAAAAACAGAAATCTCCAACCCAGGCTCATTCTGAAAACGTACCGCTATATACATTTCTCGCCGAATATGTCCCAGGAGGTACGTTTTTTGCAGGGTTTTTTTCCGTGAATCCACCAGAGGCCACTGTGTACACTTTTTGAGATCTCAAATTTCTCTTGTGAGTGCCATTCGCACCTGCTGTTCTCACGTAAATCCACCAGAGGCCGCTGTCGACTGACAGACTGAATGTCTGACTGACTGACCGATCAGCTGACCTACCCTCCTCCTTCCCTAAACCCAACCCATAGTGTTTTCAAAAGCATTGATTGACCCGCCCACCCACTTTTCCTAAACCCAACCGACAGTTTTAAAAAGCAATCCAGAAAAAGAAAAGCCCTTGTCTGATTTTTACCATGTTTTCAGATTTTACCACGTTTTTTGCCAGACTCAAACCCTGTCGTCGTGGTCAACTGCTCTGTGCGTCTCAAGTCCGCCGACGTACGCAGCGAGCTACTGGACAAACTAGTAAAAAAGCCTTCCATACGGAGGTAAGCGGTCAGCTGGAAAGTGCGAAAAGGAATGGCGTCATACCACCCAGTAGTGTTCGTTTTAAAGACGAAATGCAGCCATACGTACTTCTGGCTACATAATTCATGATCTCCAGAAATGTATATAGGGCTACGTTTTCGGAATGAGACTATATGTTGGAAATTTCAGGCCGATCTTGACCTGGCTGTCATGGCAGATACATCATGTGTTAGCGGAATTAAAAACATTGAGAACTGAGCTTTGAACTAAACTGGACGGCATTGAAAAATGATTAACGGAAGTATCATCATCTGTTAAGACATCAACCAAAATGCGGTAACGGCCAACGAAAAAAGAATCGACGATGCGGAGGAGTGCATTGTGGTGGCGGAAAGCCATCTGGATACAGCCGACTCTTTCACCACCTCGGCATCTAAACGCATGAATCTCATGGAAGATTTATTGATTGATTGGCTTATGTAGTTTGGGTTTTGATGTCAGCTTCAGCATTGCGGACCTCTAGTGTAATTTCCAGTTAAATCTGTTGTTTACAAACAGCCTGTAACCAAGTCTAAATAAAGCATTTAGCAGATCCTCCTTTTCACTATGAAAAACTTGCACCAACCAAACTTGATTAGTTAAGTAAGATAAGATATCTAATGAGATTCAACACATCTCCGCAGCCGGAAGAGTGAAAAGTGTGGAATGTTTTTGCAGGTTTTGCTGTTGGCTTTCGCTGCACTGCAGACAATAGAAGTTTCCTTGATCTATTTCTGAGCATGAAAAACCCGTTTTTCCAAGTGCGAGTTTGAGAAGAATTCACCAGATTTGTGAGGTTTGCCTTTTATTAATAATGGCATACCACACGTATTATTATTATTATTATTATTATTATTATTATTATTATTATTATTA
>CAIGQW010054212.1:3738653-3751377 GCA_903798125.1 Danio choprae
ATAGTTTTAATAGTTTTTAATATAATATTTATAACAAGGTATAGTTTTAATAGTTTAATGTAGTTTTCTAATATTCTTATTTGGTGCTCAACAAAAATGTTGTATTATTAATGTTAAAAAATATTATTTTAATAAAAATCATACTTTTTTTTTTGCATTCGTTGATAAATTGATAGTTCAAAAATATTTTCAGTCATTTTTAATCAATTTAACTCATCCTAGCTGACTGAAAGTATTAGATTTTCAAATAGTTGTGTGCATTAATTTCAATTTAAAAAATCTAATAAAAGATTCATAAATTTTCCTTCAGCTTAGTCCTTGATTTATCAGGGGTCGCCACAGTGGAATGAACTGCCAGTAATAAAAGATTACAAAGGCTAAATGTATATGCACTGATGAATTAAAATCAATAACATACATTAAAGGAAGTGTTGTAAATAGAGCTAATTCTGATAGCATGTAGACTTTAACCACCACTTATATTTCCTACAATAATATGATTCACATTCAAATATCAATAAAAGAAGAAATTAGCACATGATTAATATCAACCAGAGGTGTTTTTTCTATATCAAGCGAAGTTCACACAGTGACTAAGGGACAGCTAAGCCGGTTTGGTTGCCATGATGTCCCACTCCATGGTAACAGCCACAGATCTCCTTCCCCGCATCACTTAAAAGACAGTAATTACTTCCACACAGAGTCGCCAGAAAAATAAAAAAGTGCACCAAAGAACACACTCAAGAGTCTCCTATTGACCACCAGCATTGCCAATAAACAACCCCTGGCGTAACAAATCCACGCTGTTCGTTATAGGTCGCCGAATTGATATTCAATTATGCCGTGATCCATAATGCAACAGCAAAAAAGAGGCCTTGAAATGGAAATGACACGTATTGTGCTTTTGGGGTGGAGTGGCGCCGCCTTGTCATCCTATTAGGAGACGTGAATAGACGCAAGGTGTCCTCACTGAAGCCATCGTCTTTATGATTAGCTTTACAATGGTTAAAAAACAACAACAACCAAGAAGCTGTGGGTTAAACCTCGCAGATCATCTTCACAGCTGTGGGTGTTGCATGTCGCAGGTTGTTTCCAGCCAAAAAGGGTGCAATGTCCTCTTTTTCTTAAGCAATATGCGTAACGGTTTGTCCAAAAGCAGAAGCAGCTTCACAGTGTGTTTGTGAGGGAGATAAACAACGCAAAACCATTAATTGTGTTCCTATGAAGCACCTGCTGTCCTGTAAATAATAATGTATACACTGTTAAAAAAGTGATTAGAGAAACCTGTTATAACTTTAAAAGAGTTTTACCATTTTTGAATCCATTCAGCCAAACTCCAGGTGTGACGGGAGCACTTTTAGCTTAGCTTAGCATAGATCATTGAATCGGATTAGACCATTAGCATCTGTAGTTACATCATGTACTAAGACCAACATAAAACGAAAGATGGCCATTTTCTAGATCGATATGGATAGGAATTATAGGATAGGAACTTTGCTGCCGTACTATTGATGAAGCAGGCACAGTGATACTACGGAAAATAGTCCCCAGCTAGGTAATTTCTAACGTGAATGGCTCTAAGTTTGTGTAGTTGGTAAATTGGTTAGTTGGTGGATTTACCTGTGTAATCATGATTACGTGTGTTGTTAAGGACTGTGATGTATGTGATATGGTATATGAAATAGCTATATTGATGGATACGGCCACAGTCATATCACTCTGCAGCCCAAGACCAGTTACTCACTAAAGCTAAGCAGGGCTGAGCCTGGTCAGTACATAGGTGGGAGACTACATGGAAAAACTGGGTTGCTGTTGGAAATGGCGTTGGTGAGTCCAGCAGGGGGCGCTCAACCTGCAGTCTGTGTGAGTCCTAATGCCCCAGTAAAGTGAAGGGGACACTATACTGTCAGTGAGCGACGTCTTTCAGATGAGATGTTACACCATGAAAAGTCCCATGGCACTTCTCGTAAAGAGTAGGGGTGTAACCCCCGTTTCCTGGCCAAATTCCCTCCATCGGTGCTTACCCATCATGGCCTCCCAATCATCCTCATCCACAGAATTGGCTCTATCACTATCTCTCCAATCCACCAATAGCTGGTGTGTAGTGAGCGCACTGGCACCATTGTCCTGTGAATGCTGCACACTGGTGGTGGTGTGGAGAGACCTCCCTCATGATTGTGAAGCGCTTTGGGTGTATGGTCATAAAGTTCTTGTAATTGCACAATTGCAGCCGATAAATTGGTTAGTTGCTGGGTTATCTGTGTAATCATGATTATGCGTGTTGTAAAATGCTGTGATGCATGTGATATGGTATATGAAATAGTTATATTGATGGATATTAGCCAATTTTAGGCGCGATATCATTACGCCTGCTGCAGACATGGTACAGCAACAGAATTCTTTGATTATTACGCCGAAATATGAATATAGTTCCTAGCCAAATAGAAAATAGCAACTTTTAAATTTTCTCTCAGACTTAGTATACAATGTTACTACAAAAGAGTTAAAAATTTAAATAGGAAAATGATTTAAACTGTGATTTCTGAGCGAGATGCTAATGGTCTAATCCGATTCAATGATCTATGCTAACCTAAGCTAAAAGTGCTCCCACCAGACCCGTAAGTCGCCTGAATGGATTAAAAAATGGTAAAACCAAACAGGCAAGTTATAAAATGAGCCTATTTTCAAAAAAGGTGGAGTGATCCTTTAATCATTTTAGGGAAACTGGTTTATTTGTTCACTTTGTTTTGTAATTAAAGTCAACTAATCTCTTTTTACAGTGTGTATAACATGATGCAGGAGTCTAGATAGTGACAGCTGCAGCAGGCACTTGTACGTCTTGCACAAACTCCCAGCGTTAAGCTGATAATTGGTCATTATTTTAAACCGGAGGCTTGGATGCACCCCTGTTTTCCCTCCTACCGGCAACCTCCTGCCTGGTCGATGACTCTTTCCTCTGTGATGTGTGCTGCTGCTTCCCAGTGAGCGCTGTTGTTTGTGAGTGGATGCGAGGCTTCTCTTCCTGTAGGCTTGAGTTGTGTACTTCATCTGTGTGTGTGTGTGTGTGTGTTGGGGGAGGCTGTCTCACCTGTTCATCTCGTGGACTTCCTCTGTCAGCTCACTGTGAGCCGGTTCACGGTCAGGGAAGGAGACGGGAGCTGAACTCTCAGGTCGTATCTTTGTTTGTTGTTGGATATTGACTGAAAAATGAGTAGAAATGCAGAGCTTTAGAACTTGGTTTTTACGTTTGTACTGTATGTTGATGTTTAGCATTAAGTTTAGACTTACTGTTGTGATACTATTAGGTGTACTATTAGAAAAAATGTATCCTTTCACATGCATTAAGCTTTGTGTATTGAACAGTGAACATCTAAATGGAGCTTAATAGTGCGAACATGATCATAGTTATTATAAGCTATTATGAGTATTTTATTATGAATGGTAGTAAAATAAAAAACCTGATTGTATTAGAAGTTTTTTTTTTTTGTTTAACTTTTTAAAATTGATGCTTTTAATCAGTATTGAAGTAAAAAAATCAGTAAGACATCAATTGTTCCAATCTTTCAAATTAGCCGACATTCATCTCTCTAAATCAAACGTAGTTCGATTATAAATTCTAGCATCAAAAACAATATTTATTCATTCATTCATTTTCATTTCGGCTTAGTCCCTTTATTAATCTGGGGTCGCCACAGCGGAATGAACCGCCAACTTATCCAGCATATGTTTTACGCAGCGGATGTCCTTCCAGCCGCAACCCATCTCTGGGAAACATCCACACACTCATTCACACTCATACACTACGGACAATTCAGCTTACCCAATTCACCTATACCGCATGTTTTTGGACTTGTGGGGGAAACCGGAGCACTCGGAGGAAACCCACGCCAACACAGGGAGAACATGCAAACTCCACACAGAAACGCCAACTGACCCAGCCGAGGCTCGAACCAGCGACCTTCTTGCTGTGAGGCGAACGTGCTACCCACTGTGCCACTGTGAGGCTCCAAAACAATATTTAGAAACACAAATTATATAACAATTATAAGAAAATAAAATGATAGAAAACTAAGATGCAATACAGATAAAATGTAAACACAAATAAGCAATAGATGTATTTTTTAATAGGTTTTATATATATGTCTATGTCCATCTAATAGTTATTGCTACAGGTTAGTGTAAGGCTGTGTGTGTGTGTGTGTGTGTGTGTGTGTGTGTGTGTGTGTGTGTGTGTGTGTGTTTGTTTTTTTAATTAAACCTGTTGTAAAGTAAACAGACAGAAGCACTAATAACCTAATCAGTGGCAAACAATCAGGTGATATCACTGTCCCGCTTTTGAAGGTTTAGATGGAGCTTTAATCAGACTTTGAGTTTCAATGGATCTAAAGAAACCCACTTCACTAATTACATGCTATTGCTTCAAATGGCCCTGACAGTAATTAGTCTTGGTCGAGTGTTACTTCCTTACCCGGTTTTAGCGAGCTAGAACGGTTCTGCTTCTTTTTAGTGCATTTGCAAGGATTTGTTATGCTAAAATGGTATTTACTGTAATGTATGCTCAACTTTAACTAAATATAATTTGGTGTTTACTGTATAAAATACTTGAAAGGCAGCCTCGCGGTGAGAGTTTTGTCTAGGTCACTTCCGTCTCTAAATGAGATAGACTAGTTACGTGGCTATAATTAGTACAGGCAGGCACTACTGAAGGGTCAGAAAGCCCTTATAATCTGGCCTGGACATGCCCGTGTGATAATCAGGACGTTCATGAGCTGAGCAGAGCTTCATTTCCTTGAGTGCCTTCACGTCATTATGATATGATGTCATCACCCGTGGATTTAAAAAGAACCTTTGTAGATAACTAGCTTTGTGGTAGTATTAACATGATTTGGAAGGCAAATTGTCCCGGCATAAACCACTGGAATAATATGTGCTTTCTGCATTCATAACGATGTTAATGACCAGCATAGACTCTTGTTTAGTATTCCTACTGAAGGAATCAGCATACTGTACCTTGTGTTGTAGATGCTGGAGTTCACAAGAGATCCTTTGTGGGCCAGATTCGCTATTAATGCTATTTTTGGTTGGTCTTCATATAGCAATATGATATACAGTGCTCAGCATATATGAGTACACCCCTCACAAATCTCTCATTTAAATGAATATTTTCCAAAGGAAGCTTTACAATATTTTATTTGTGAATATACATTAGATTAGTCAGTACTGTAGCCAAATCTGGAGCTAATCTGTTAAAATAACTTATTATAACGGTCAAAAATTTGTACACCCACATCTATGTGTTAGGGAAAAATATTAAGAGAAACAAAAAATGTATAAAATTTTGTTGAAATGTTGTAGTTTGAATTTTTTTTCCAATATTTTGCATTAATTTAATTGCATTATCTTTCCATTTCTAAAGATGTTCGGTGACTAAAATATTATTGTAATAAATATATCTGTTTAATAAATCTGAGTTGTTCAAATGCACCAAAATATATTCCCTAAATTCAATGAGAAATGGATAAAAATATTAATTTTTAAAATGACGTGTATTTATGTTGAGCACTGTATATGGCCATATATGCAAATTATATATGACATACAAGTTTATATTTAGATTTCACATCTATAAAATATGTCATAAATGCTACATATTGCAAAAATGGCCAGTTACATGAATATTTTTTAGGCACTGTATGTTATGTTCAGACTATATGTTCAATTCAATTCAATTCAATTCAAGTTTATTTATATAGCGCTTTTTACAATGTAGATTGTGTCAAAGCAGCTTAACATGTTCTAGCAAAGTCAGATTTCAGAGTTTAGTTCAGTTTAGTTCAGTTCAGTGTGGTTTAAGTTTTACTGCTGAAAGTTTAGTAATATGACATAATATTACTGTGTAATATTATGATTACATAATATAATTGACAAAATATGTATGTCCAAATATATTATATATAATTTTATATGTGTTTATATATGGGCAAATACAGTGCTCAGCATAAATGAGTATACCCTATTTTGAAGATGAATATTTTTATCTATTTCTCAATAAACATAGGTCATATATTTTGGTGCATTTGAACAAAGCTGTAATATTTTATTCACCGAACATCTTTAGAAATAGAAAGATAATACATTTAAATTCATGCGGAATATTGCAAAACAAATACAAAGTACAAACTTTCTTTTAGTTTCTCTTGATTTTTCCTCTTTTTAAAAATTGTTATTTAATAATTTTCCATGAATTACAAATTTGGGCTACTAATTTTTGGACTGTTATCATAAGTTATTTTGTTAGATTAGCTCCAGATTTGGCTTCAGTACTGACTAATCTAATGTTTATGCACAAATATATTATTGTAAAGCATCCTCTATAAGATAATAATTTAAAAAATAGATATTTGTGAGGGGTGTACTCATATATGCTGAGCACTGTATACTGAACATATAAAGTGCTCAGCATATATCAGTACACCCCTCACAAATCTACCTTTTAAATTCACATTTTTAATAGGAAGCTATACAATATTTGTGCATATACATTATATTAGTCAGTACTGAAGCCAAATCTGGAGCTTATCTAACAAAATAACTTACGATAACGGTCCAAAAACTAGTACACCCAAATGTATATGTTATAGAAAAATATTAAATACAAATTTAAAAAAGAGGAAAAATCAAGAGAAGCAAAAAAATTGAAACATTTTGTTGAAATTTCGTAGGTTGTAATTTTTTTTGCAATATTTTGCTTGAATTTAATTGTATTATTT
This sequence comes from Danio choprae, assembly GCA_903798125.1. Taxonomy (NCBI): domain Eukaryota; kingdom Metazoa; phylum Chordata; class Actinopteri; order Cypriniformes; family Danionidae; genus Danio; species Danio choprae. The sequence goes on from CAIGQW010054212.1 coordinate 3,745,424, forward strand.
TTCAATTTCTAAATATGTTTGGTGACTAAAATATTATTTTAATAAATAAATCTGTTTAATAAATCTGTTTTGTTTAAATGCACCAAAATAATCGCCTATATTCCCTGAGAAATGGATAAAAATATTCATTTTTAAAATGGGGTGTACTGTATGCTGAGCACTGTATATATATATTTGTACTTACAATGGTTGAAATTCTCCAAATGTGTTGCATTTATGGCATATTTTACATATGTGAAATCCAAATATGAACTTGTAATTGACGTTCATAGATCAAATGTCTATATCGTGATGTCTATGTGACATCTATTAGAGATGAGGTTGTCTATGTTTGTGATGACATTGGAATGAACTGGCCTGCGTTGAGTTAGATTATCTCAATTTTAGGGATTAGCTCTAAATCTTGGTCGATGGAGCTCAGTGTGACAAGCTTTCAGTAGTCTTAGAACGTGGTGTTAAAATCTATGCTGACAGGCTACAATTTTCAACCAACAGCCTCTGGGGGGAACTTTATAAGAGCGCTATTCTCCAGCCACCATGGACACTTTTTTCAGACGGCATTTTAAGAGAAAGGAAGCAGGAGACGGTGTGCATGATGACACCTGTCGACATCGGAGGCCGAGCATTGCAGTGCCAACCAGCCGTGCGCGACGGCGCTCCAGTGTCGGCCTTCCATCCAGTGCATTAACCCAGCGACGCCGATCCAGCGTCCAACTTCAGGCATTGCCCCGTATCAACAGCAGTCAACCGGTACATCAAAAGAGCAGTGGTAGACGGAGGTCAAGCACCACTACCCTGAAAGCGAATCCTCGCTTTGCTGTGCGTCGTAAGAAAGTAGGCAAGCTCCGCAATATAGACACACACCTCCTAGGCCCATCCATGCTGCTAGCCAGTCTGATCCAAATGACGCAAGAAGAGGAAGACGACGAAGAAGGCCGCAGTCCGCTCCCAGGGCAAGTGGAGCTCAAGGGAAGCAGCCCGAAGTTTAGGAGTCACACAGACGTGCTGCTTTCAGAAGGTGACACAGATAGTGACGACTCCAGCGAGCATTCAGAGGAACGTCAATACTCAAGGATACGCAAAGAGTGTCTGGAGGAGGCTGATGGGTCAGACTGGGGGATCAAAGAGACTGGTGTTTTATGCCAGCAGGACTGCCTTCCTCTGTCTGTAGTGGCAGAGCGAATCCAGGCCCACCCGCTAATTCGAGTCCCACGCTGCCTCAGGAGAAACTCGTCCCATTATGGTCATGCGGAACCGGGACCGCACGTCCGCTACTGCCGCAGCAGCCAAAGGAGGCGTCGTAGAAGGGTCTCCACAATCTCCAAAGCAGGAAGCCCATGGCCTGGAAGAGGCCTGCCGCTGCCCAACCGAAGAAGCTCCTGCTACAGGGGTCCGGCGACTCTCAATCCTCTCCTGGGGGCTTATTATGACCCCCGGTTGGAGTCCTGGAGTGGATTCTTGTCGTATGTAAAATCTTTTCTGCTATTTGGGTCTAAATGTGCGTATTTTGTGTTGTGTTCCCAAATTGGATGAGGATTGAATGGTTTATTGTAGAATTTCATAGATATTCATTTATATTTAGTCATTTAGAACAGTGTTTCTCAACCACGTTCCTGGAGGACCACTAAGACTGTATGTTTTGGATGTCTTCTTTGTCACACCTATTACTGGTCTTTCAGTCTCTGCCGATGGGCTGATGATCTCAATCAGGTGTGTTTAGTTAAGGAGACATGGAAAATGTGCAGAGCTGGTGATCCTCCAGGAGCGTGGTTGAGAAACTCTGGTTTAGAAGACCCTTTAATCCAAAGCGATTTACAAGTGAGGAAAAAAAAGCACTTAAAATCAAGAGCGAGCACCAGTATATGAATGTTATATAATTCTAAGTTACTAAATCTACAAGTCAATTTCTTTTCTTTTTTTGTTCTTCAAGAATCTATTTTTCCATTCAAGTGCACTACTTTTCCATTGTTTTTCAATGTAAACACACACTTGACGAACATGCATGATCATTATGGTGCGTTTCCACTAGCACGCTGCAAACAGAAATCATTCATATGGAAGTTGAGCGTAATGCATTGCATGAGTGTTGACGCTGATCTTCCGTATGAATTAACTGAAAATGCTCGCTCTGCAGCGCTCACATTGTACTAGCAGAAACGCATTGTAACACTTGCATCTCGCATCTATTCAAGTGTTGCGAACATGAGCAGTGTGTTTTTTAAACGCTATGTCAAGTTAAAAGAATTTACACTTTTACTGCTCATCAATGTCAGTTCCAAAGCAGTGGACCAATCAGAAAAACTCTGAGGCGGGGCAAGTGTAGCAGGTTTCTGTTTACAGCCAGCTCAGTGGCTGTGTCCAGATACCTTCATGCTCTAAGCTGCACTTTTTAAAATAACATTCTTGAGTGCATCCAAAACTTTCTGCCCTTTGATTTAATGTCTTTAAATGCAGAGTTTGAGTTCAAAGGCATCTCACAACAATCATAGAATGTAATGACATACAACACACTACATAATTCATTCATTTATTTTCCTTTGGCTTAGTCTCTGATTTATCAGAGTTCGCCACAGCGAAATTAACTATTCCGACATATGTTTTACGCAGCGGATGCCCTTCCAGCCACAACCCAGTACTGGGAAACACCCATACAATCTCTCATTCACACACACACTCATACACTACGGCCAATTTAATTTATTCAATTCACCTATAGAGCATGTCTTTGCACTGTGGACTGCAAACTTCACACAGAAATGCCAACTGGCCCAGCCGGGACTTGAACCAGCGACCTTCTTGCACTGAGCCAACGTGCTGCCACACTACATATAAATCCTCACAATTCCACACCAAAAATGTGATTGTTGAGACAGTTCCAGGACACTATAAGCTAAATAAAAGGAAGGTAATGAATCTATTTTGGCTTCAGATTTTGATCAGAGGAAGCTATCTTTCACACTAGCCAGGTCATGCTTTGTTGCATTCTTACTTCTGTGTACTGAGCAGAGTTTACACCCAACCCTAATCAAAAACACCCGAGCAAGCAAATCGAAGTATTCAGAAGAAAATAACAGGTCAGGATAGTGATCCGATCTGAGAAACGCTGACCAATGCTTTCCTTAGGTGCATTATGAAAGGATGTTTTCTGTTAAAAGTAGTTTAAAGTTTCTTTTGACATTAACATTGCATTCACAATGATAACGACTATACTGTTGGAGGTCACCAAGCTGTAGCATTGCGCCAATTCACAAAAGCATGAGGCCTTTTAACTTGATGTTCAGACTGATATTACTACATCCAGCCATTTGCCGCTGTCAGTATGAACACTACTGAGTATACTTATTCATTCATTCATTCATTTTCTTTTCGGCTTAGTCCCTTTATTAATCTGGGGTCGCCACAGCAGAATGAACCACCAACTTATCCAGCATATGTTTTACGCAGCGGATGCCCTTCCAGCTGCAACCCATCACTGGGAAACATCCATACACACTCATTCACACACATACACTACGGACAATTTAGCCAATTCACCTATACCACATGTCTTTGGACTTGTGGGGGAAACCGAAGCACCCGGAGGAAACCCACGCCAACACTGGGAGAACATGCAAACTCCACACAGAAATGCCAACTGACCCAGCCGGGGCTCAAACCAGCGACCTTCTAGCTGTGAGGCGATTGTGCTACCCACTGCGCCACCGTGCTGCCCGTGTATACTTATGTAACGGACAAATAAATGTGCAACTTTCTTATATGACCAGCAACGTTTCTGAATCTTCACTTAGCCCTTTCAAGCTAATACCTTTAGTAATTTCTCAAGCACTCAAACCTTTAGTTCAGGCAGTTCCAATGCAGCTTTTCAATGCATTGACCTTCCCATTCTCCATCCCGTGGATACAAGCTCCACGTCGCTCGCTCATTAGCACTGCTGCTACCAATGTGACTCATCAACGCTACTGATCACCCAGTGGGCTTCTCATCAACAGGTTGCTAAGCTTCGCTGATACGCTCTGTATGGATTAGGACACAAAGGTCAGGATGAGAAAGGTTTTGATTACAAAAGAATTACACACACACAAAAAAAAAAATGTTGGAAATGCCCCACCCAAGGCTAAAGGTATATATTTGCCTTTATAAATGCATTTCCTGTGTACAGGTTTTTTGCATGAGCATTCTTGTGTAGGCTTGATTGCTTCAGAGTTCTGCTACATCCGTTTCTGCTCTATTGCATTAATATTTTGCATAAATGTTCAATAGTGTGTTCAAATCAAGGTCATTTTTAGCAACAGCTAAGACTAGCGATATTGGGCTTTTTTATTTTTATTTTGTTACCTGAAATTAATTTCAAATTGTACAATTAATGGAAAAACTAAAACTAAAGAAAACTAGCAACAGACAGAAAAACAAACTGAAATTAAATATTACAAATCGTTTTTCAGAATTAATAAGCATGAATTGTGGCATAAATTCTGATCTGTGGCTGTGTGATCTGTATAGGGGAATAACTGATGGTGCTTTTACAACCAAACATCAGTCAATATGAAGAACACACAAAAAAAGTTTGCCGTTTGTTCAAACTACTTATTTAAAATGAGCTGAAACAACACAATTCCTGAGGTTTGTTTTTTGAGTTTTTTGTTCAATCCACTTAAATTTGTAAAGCTAAAAAGGTAACTTAATTGTCCCAACACAAATCAATTGTGTGGAACCCAGTATTTTTTACAGTGAAGTTTGTCTGAATTCTTCATCATTTTTGTTTTACCTTTATGCATTTAAGCTGCATTTGTTTCCTGTTTGGTTTAGTGTATTTTCAAACAGTTATTTTATTTTTTTATCACTTGAGGTTCGCACAATAGTTAATGCAAATTGTACCAACATTAAACTTTGCTCTGGTCGACACTGCATGGGTTCTGCTAAACTAGAAATACTCAAACTAAAATAGAAACAGGCTCAAAATTTCTAAACTGAACAAAAACATAACAAAACCATTAACGAAACAAACCAATACTAAACTGAACATTTACAGCAAATTTAAATAAGGACTAATTTAAAATAGCAAAAATATAACCTTAGTCTGAATACTATAGTAGGGGTCATGCTGTGTACAAATTCAGAATATTCTCAAAAAAGTTGTCAAAAAGTACACCAGAATAATTAACTAACTCTGAAAAGAGTCATACGTGTTCATTTGTAGATACTTTATTATCCCATGATTGTAGTATTGATTGGCATTGTAGTAAGTGATGAACCATCTAAATGTCATTCATACTACACAAATTCATACACATCCTACTTAGAATGTATTTTTCATAACTGCATAATCGGTTTCAAACCAAATAAAGTACCTACTATACTGTACGAGGTTTTGAAACAAGACTCTTGTAACGTTGGCGAGCTAAATAATACAGGCCAAGCATAATGTATCCACAGTGTAAATAAAGAATCGAGGCAGAAAAACCCACAGATTTCCAAACCATGCTCTATAGCGCTCTGTGTGGGTTGCTGCTGGTAAAAATAACCATATTGATTGACACAGAATTAAACAGGTGCAATTTAACAAGACCTCCCCAAGGCATTATGAGAAAGCTGCCAACCTTTCAGGGACAAAATAAATGTTCCTACATGTATTGTTTTTCACAAGTGCCGTAATTGACTTGATAAAGATATGATCTGCACATCTGCTTAATATCACTGCCATTATGTTGTTGTTTTTTCTCAGGAAAGCCATCGCCAAAGCTGGTGTGCAGGATAACGCTGCTCAATCCGGCACAATAATACCTGCTAAAATTGAACCCAACAAAGAGATATGCAACACCGTGGATTGGACTGTGAGTTACTCGTCTGTATTTTACCAACAAGTAGGCCTGTCACAATAATCTATATATCGACTTATTGCACAATACACTATCTATCTATCTATCTATCTATCTATCTATCTATCTATCTATCTA
>CAIGQW010054212.1:3751387-3764595 GCA_903798125.1 Danio choprae
ATCTATCTATCTATCTATCTATCTATCTATCTATCTATCTATCTATCATCTTGGAGGTGTCAGTGTCAGTATGGTTAAAAAACACTATAGTGTTGACTAAAAATTACTATAGTATATTATGATGTGGGTGCCTGACAACTGAAAATAGATCTGGTAGCAGATATCGCAGATACCTCTGTTACTTTTTTCCTCACATTTTTTTGTTTACATTTATTATTATTATTTAGGATGTGCGTTTTCACATTCTGATTCCTATGCCTCATTAAATTGTTCAAATGACTATAATTAAATTAAATATTCATTCATTCATTCATTTTCTTTTCGGCTTAGTCCCTTTATTAATCTGTGGTCACCACAGCGGAATGAACCGCCAACTTATCCAGCATATGTTTTTACGCAGCGGATGCCCTTCTAGCTGCAACCCATCACTGGGAAACATCCATACACACCCATTCACAGATACCGCATGTCTTTGGACTTGTGGGGGAAACCAGAGCACCCGGAGGAAACCCACGCCAACACGGGGAGAACATGCAAACTCCACACAGAAATGCCAACTGACCCAGCCGAGGCTCGAACCAGCGACCTTCTTGCTGTGAGGCGATTGTACTACCCACTGCGCCACCGCGTCACCTTTAAATTAAATATTCTTTAGAATAAAATATTATGTGTTCTTTGAAAGAGTGTAGGGCCTCACGGTGGCGCAGTGGGTAGCACGATCGCCTCACAGCAAGAAGGTCGCTGGTTCGAGCCTCGGCTGGGTCAGTTGGCATTTCTGTGTGGAGTTTACATGTTCTCCCCATGTTGGCGTGAGTTTCCTCCGGGTGCTCCGGTTTCCCCCACAAGTCCAAAGACATGCGGTACAGGTGAATTGGGTAAGCTAAATTGTCCGTAGTGTTTGTGTGTGAATGAGAGTGTATGGATGTTTCCCTGTGATGGGTTGCGGCTGGAAGGGCATCCGCTGCGTAAAACATATGCTGGATAAGTTGGCGGTTCATTCCACTGTGGCGACCCCAGATTAATAAAGGGACTAAGCCGAAATGAAAATGAATGAATGAATGAATGAATGAATGAAAGAGTGTACTTGCATTGTGATATTATATTGTCATTATATTGGCATTCAGTAATGAGTGGCATAAAATGCTCTTAAAATGACATTAATATTGTTTAATCGCAATATATTTAGGTGCAACATATCGTACAACAAAAAATAGATATCGTTACAGGCCTACCAACAAGCTCTATTATACACTGAAAATATTATTCATTGGATTTACAACTTATTTTTGAGGTAAGTGGTTGCAAACAATTTATATAGGCTGAATTTAAACAAACATTTAAGTTGAACATTAATACATTTAATTTGTTTGTTAAAATTCAACCTATATCAATTGTTTGCAACCACTTACCTTAAAAATAAGTTGTAAATCCAATGAATCGTTTGTTTTCAGTGTACCCACAGAAAGGTATCTGGTGAAGCAGTATCCATATAGACCATTTTGAGGGATGTAAACAAAAACAATGGTCCCAACGTATTTCCTGTTTTACATATTTAATTTCTATAGCTTCTGAGAATCCCAAAAGATTAATTGGTGAATAATGTTACGATAGCTGTTAAGTTATGATTGAATTGCCTCTTGTTACAGTTATGAAATAGTTTGATAACAAGCAGGAAATGTTGGCATGGGCCAATGACATGACAACATTGAAATGGTCTATAGCAGTAAACACTCAATCTTTTGGTTTTCCACAGGAAAATGCCCAGTTTGGTCAACACGTGTGGTTTGAGACCAGTCCGGCTGGAGATTTCTGTTATGTGGGAGAGTCAAACTGTTTCGCAAAGTCCCAGGTACACACATATTGTAGTGATTCTTAAAACAATCATCAGCAAAAATGAGCAGTGTGTATAGAAAGCCCTGCACAACAGCTCCCTCTTCTGAGCAGATGTTGCATATGCATTTAGATAAATGCTAAGATGCTAATTGCTATTTCGTTTTGTCTTCTCAGCAAAAGTCTCTTCCTCGCCACAAATGTGCATCTTGCAAAATATCAGTTCATACAGACTGCATGAATCAGCTGGACAAGGTTAGAAGTTTGTAGAAACAACTTTTGAAGAATTGGGGTGTAATAACATTGTATCTTCACAAAGGAAAATGTGTGCTTCCCCTACAGATTAACTTCAGGTGTAAACCAACTTTTAAAGATCCAGGGATGAAAAATGTCAGAGAAGTAAGACTATTTGTCATTTTATATCAAGCTTTATATATATATATATATATATCTCGCTCAGCATAAATGAGTACACCCCTCACAAGTCCCTCTTTTATATACACTCACCAGCCACTTTATTAGGTACACTTGTCCAACTGCTCCTTAACGCAAATTTCTAATCAGCCAATCACATGGCGGCAACTCAATGAATTTAGGCATGTGGTCATGGTCAAGATGATCTGCTGCAGTTCAAACAGAGCATCAGAATGGGGAAGAAAGGTGATTTAAGTGACTTTGAAGGTGGCATGATTGTTGGTGCCAGACTGGTCTGAGTATTTCAGAAACTGCTGATCGACTGGGATTTTCACAACCATCACTAGGGTTTACAGAGAATGGTCCGAAAAAGAGAAAATATCCAGTGAGCGGCAGTTCTGTGGGAGCAAATGCCTTGTTGATGCCAGAGGTCAGAGGAGAATGGCCAGACTGTTCAAGCTGATAGAAAGGCAACAGTAACTCAAATAACCACTCGTTACAACCGAGGTATGCAGAAGAGAATCTCTAACACACAACACGTCCAACCTTGAGGCAGATGGGCTACAGCAGCAAAAGACCACACCGGGTGCCACTCCTGTCAGCTAAGAACAGGAAACTGAGGCTACAATTAACACAGGCTCACCACAATTGGACAAGAGAAGACTGGAAAAATGTTGAGGAATATTTCCAGTACCTTGTTGAATCTATGCCACAAAGGATTAAGGCAGTTCTGAAGGCAAAACGGAGTCCAATCCATTACTAGTAAGGTGTACCTAATAAAGTGGTTGGTGAGTGTATAATATACATATCATCTAATATACATTAGATTAGTCAGTACAAAAGCCAACACTGAAATCAATCTAACAAAATTAAATAAATAATTAAGATCACAGCCCAAAACGTAGTACACCCAAATTAATATGTTGGGAACCATATTAAATAGAATTTTAATAAACTGGAGAAATCAAGTGAAACATAAAAACATACATTTTTTTGGCAATAACTCATTTGAATTTAAATGTATTATCATTTCTATTCCTAAAGATGTTAGGTGACCGAATGTTTCATTAAAAAAAATTAAAATGCATCAACAATTATTGGCCATATTCACTGAGAAATGGATCAAAATATTCCTTTTTAAAAGGGGTGTACTCGTTTATGCTCAGCACTTTATTCATATATACATACAACTAAGCTAATTTATGTTTTAGACACCGAATATGAGACATCACTGGGTCCATAGGAGAAGGCAAGACGGAAAATGCCGGCAATGTGGAAAGGTCAGTGCAACACTCATAAAATATGAAAGACGTAATCATCCAGAAAGTATTTTTATGGCCTAATTTCCCTCTCCTACCTCAGGGTTTCCAGCAGAAATTCTCCTTCCACAATAAAGACATTGTGGCCATCAGCTGCTCATGGTGTAAACAGGCTGTGAGTATCGCGCGTGGGACCTGAAATTAGTTTTTTTTTTTACATGTATGAATGAACATTTCCAAATACAATAAAACATATGTGAAATGTGCATGTGTCTTACAGTATCACAACAAGGTGAGCTGTTTCATGATGCAGAAAATCGAAGAGCAGTGTTCCCTGGGTGCACACGCAGCTGTGATCGTCCCTCCAACCTGGATCATCAGAATCCGCAGACAGCAGGTACCAACTGACCTGAAGAGAAAAGGGTTCATACGCTCATAAGACACATAGTTGCTTGTCCTATTATAAGTATATTTTCAGTCATTTAAATACTTAAGTTTATGGTTCCATTTGTTTTGTTATTATTTTTGTTAACTTCTTTTGTCAGGACTTGTCAGAAAAGCATTACCCAGCATAGCCATTTAACATTCATAACAATAATAAATGTTTGCCGAGCACCAAATCAGATATTTTTTTATTAAATGAACAGAGGATAAACAATATTACTGTTTTAATGTTTACATTCCCTTCTTTCAAAAACATCCAAAATCCTAAATTTCCACATATATACACATTGTTTTTTATTATATTATATTATTATTCATTCATTCATTCATTTTCTTTTTCGGCTTATTCATTCATTCATTTATTTATTTTCATTTCGGCTTAGTCCCTTTATTAATCTGGGGTCGCCACAGCAGAATGAACCGCCAACTTATTCAGCATATGTTTTACGCAGCGGATGCCCTTCCAGCTGCAACCCATCTCTGGGAAACATCCATACACACCCATTCACACACATACACTACGGCCAAATTTAGCTTACCCAATTCACCTGTACCGCATGTCTTTGGACTTGTGGGGGAAACCGGAGCACCCGGAGGAAACCCACGGGGAGAACATGCAAACTCCACACAGAAATGCCAACTGACCCAGCCGAGGCTCGAACCAGCGACCTTCTTGCTGTGAGGCGAGCGTGGTACTCACTGCGCCACCGTGCAGCCCATTATATTATTATATATTTTTAAATATAAAAATAATTTTTTATATTTCCCAAATTATGTTTAACAAATGGAAGATTTTTTTAAACGCATTGTTAAACATAATAGTTTTAATAACTCATTTTTACAAGCTATTTTGCAAGATACTAATATTCAGATTAAAGTGCAATTTAAAGGCTTACCTTCGTTATTTTTTCGTCATTTTTAGGGGGCTAATAATGACCTAAAATAATATATTTTTTAAAAAAGACAAGAAAAAGAAATTTAACTGTAGATAACATACATCAGGGCGACGCGGTGGCGCAGTGGGGAGCACTGTCACCTCACAGCAAGAAGGTCGCTGGGTCAGTTGGCATATCTATGTGGAGTTTGCATGTTCTCCCCGTGTTCGCGTGGGTTTCCTCCGGGTGCTCCGGTTTCCCCCACAAGTCCAAAGACATGCGGTACAGGTGAATTGAGTAAGCTAAATTGTCCGTAGTGTATGAGTGTGTATAGATGTTTCCCAGTACTGGGTTGCAGCTGGAAGGGTCTCCGCTGCGTAAAACATATGCTGGATAAGTTGGCGATTCATTCTGCTGTGGCAACCCCATATTAATAAAGGGACTAAGCCGAACAGAAAATGAATGTATGAATGAATGAATATACATCAGTCAACATTTGAAGTTTTTCAAAAATTGTCCCAAGAAAACAAAGGGTGCAGTAAGTCTTAGACAATATTTCAAAATAAAATAAAAATGTAAATTTTTTTTGAATGTTGATTACTGTACATATATTTGTGTGGTCTGACGAAGTCTGTCCGTCACCGTTTTACATTTCTGACAAGGAGCAAGGAGTTCATTCGCGTTCATGATCTTGTTTTTTTTTTCGTATAAATGTGCTCTAAACCTGTACAACATGTCCCACTCGTACCGCACACAGGCATCATTGAAGACCAGTAAAAGAAAGAAGAAAACGTCCCTGAAGGCCAAACCCAGCAAGAAATCAGAGGTACACCACTGAACACCACTGAATGAACCTGATGTGACAAATATCCCACGATTTCAATGTTTCTCTCTTAGCAGGATGGCAAATGGAAGAACTTTGTGGTGAGAGCGATTCCTTCCCAGCACATGAAGCCTCTGCTTGTGTTCGTCAATCCGAAGAGTGGTGGAAACCAGGTCAGAACCCAGACAGAGTTATTCATGCATACAGTTGAAGGCAGAATTATTAGCCCTCCTGTGTGTGTTTTTCTTTTTCTTTTTAAAATATTTCTCAAATGGTGTTTAACAGAGCAAGGAATTTTTCACAGTGTTTCCGATAATATTTTTTCTTCTGGAGAAAGTCTTGTTTGTTTTACTTCGGCTAGAATAAAAGCAGTTTTTAATTTTTTAAGGTCAATATTATAAGTATCTTTGAAAAATATCTAGTAAAATATTATGTTCTGTCATCATGGCAAAGATAAAAGAAATCAGTTATTAGAAATGAGTTATTAAAACTATTATGTTTAGTTATGTGTTGAGAAAAATATTCTTTCCATTAAACAGAAACCGGGGGAAAAATATACAGCAGGGCTAATATTTCAGGAGGGCTAATAATTCTGACTTAAACTGTACACTGAAATATGTTGCAGCCCCATAATAGCACTTCTTATTCCCTTCTATTAAGGGAACGAAAATCATCCGCTCTTTCATGTGGTACCTGAACCCCCGGCAAGTGTTCGACCTGACTCAGGGAGGTCCGAGAGAGGGGTAAGAGAGTGAGAGAGTGAGAGAGAGAGAGTGAGAGAGAGATCTTACTTTCATTCATCAACATGCTTCTCTTACGGTTTCTCTTCCTCTTTTAAGGTTAGAAATGTACAGCAAAGTACCCAACCTGCGCATCCTTGTTTGTGGTGGCGACGGAACGGTTAGTCAGACATCTGTGCTATTATAACAGCAGATAGTGATGTTTTTAATATTTCTGCAGAATGTTGACTCTACAATATAAATTAACTATAGTCTGTTAATTAAAGGTTTCTGTATTTTGTGTTTTCCGTTTATTTACGGTTATGAATTGCATTATGGGATGTTGATCTCTGCTCTGTCGACCTTTGATGTTGAAAATTCAACTCTCCAGTTTAATAAAGTGACTTTTACTGACATTATAGTAGTTTGGAAATAATATAATGTATAAGAAATAATATATAGAGAAATCAGTCTGTAAAATAACAGAACATGTACTGGCAGTTTATTACAAGGTTCTTGTACCGTAATATACAACACCAACCCAGACAATATAACACTTTAAACTATTAGAAATGTTAATAAAAGGAAACCTGCTAATTTATGGATATTTTTTGCATACTGTAATATGTGTTTTATATGCTGTTTTTTTTTGACAGGTTGGCTGGATTCTGTCAGTGCTGGATGAGCTTCAGTTAAACCCTCAACCTGCTGTGGCCGTTCTTCCCCTCGGGACAGGAAATGACCTGGCCAGGACCCTCAACTGGGGCGGGGTATGAGAACACTAATGCTCTAGGTTGTAATGTTCTCATTAATATATTTGGCGGAGTTTGCACTTTCTTTTTTATAAGTAGCCTATTGAAAGATCAAGATGCACCAGCAAGTTTTGTTTTACACACTGCAAAAAATATCTGTTAATTAATTGTTTACTGTTTATTTATGGTTGTGAATTGCATTATGGGAGTTTTATCTCTGCTCTGTCCACTTTTGATGTTGCAGATTCAACTCCAGTTTAACAAAGTGACTTCTATTGACATTTTAGTTTGATATAATATAATGTATAAGAAATAATATACAGAGAAATAAGTCTGCAAAATAACAGAAAACGTGCTGGCAGCTTATTACCAGGTTTGGTTTTGTCACGCTCGATGGGAAACATGACGGCACAGGAACACGGGATTTAACAATAACACGAATTTATTTAACAAACACTTACGAAATACAGGCACTGGAGGAGACAGGACACGTAGACAGGACATCGACGCTGAGACAATACAATACAATACCGGACAACGAAGGACACAAACAGAGGGGTATAAATACACAGGGATGGATTAAACTAATAGGACACAGGGGATGAACACAGGTGAAACTAATGAACGCTGAAGATGGCGGGAAACAGAACAAAGGGAGCACATGACAACAACAAAAGCACATGGACACGACAGAAGACAGACAGGTTTAACACCAACCCAGACAATATATCACTTCAAACTAATAAAAAGGTCAATAAAAGTCACTTTTCAACATCTAAAGTTTTTGGAGGAAAGATCAAGGTTCCATAATGTAATTCAAAAGCATAATTAAGTAGAAAAAAAACATAAATCACAAAACTATGGAAAACAGTCAATTTACAGATATTTTTAGAGTGCAGCATTAAATGACAGCTAATTGTTTTTGTAGTGTAAGCAGCTCGAATGCTTTCGAAAAAGCTATAAAAAGTCTACTCCTGTGGGAAAGCTCGTCAAAACAGGGTATTTTTTGACTTTGGTGACCAATCACAGGCAGCACGGTGGCGCAGTGGGTAGCACAATCGCCTCACAGCAAGAAGGTCACTGGTTCAAGGCCCAGCTGGGTCAGTTGGCATTTCTGTGTGGAGTTTGCATGTTCTCCCCGTGTTCGCGTGGGTTTCCTCCGGGTGCTCCGGTTTCCCCCGGGTGCTCCGGTTTCCCCCACAATTCCAAAGACATGCGGTATAGGTGAATTGGGTAAGCTAAATTGTCCATAGTGTATGTGTGTAAATGAGTGTGCATGGATGTTTCCCAGGGATGGGTTAAAGGGACTAAGTTGAAAAGAAAATGAATGAATGACTAATCACAAAGATTATGATGGAAATCAGTTGTCAACCACATCCTTTTCATCCTTTCCATGAAGAAAAAATAGAGAAGGGTGTGAACAGATCTGCTCGCAACGCATATTATTACCAGTTTGAAATGCAGTGCTCATCCGTCTCTGCTAATGACAGGTGGAGACAGGGTCTGCAGTATTAAAAAAACAGCCAGTTGTTACAGAATTGTAGTTAAATTGCTTGAAACACTGGTTATTTGTTTTATCTTGAATGGTTTTTGACAAATAGCATGAAAGATCAATTAAGGGTAGATCATATGACCCTAAAAAAAGAATCAACACTGTAAAAAGTAAAGCAAAACCTAAATTGCATAGCTTGTCAAACACAAACATATGAAATAAACCTGATAACTTATCAATTTAAAGACTTGACATTTACTCAATATTAAAGACGTGTTTTTTTTTACTTCGAAATCAATTACACAATTAGTAGAGTGTTACAGCGGTGAAAAGAAATGAGAAAAGTCAATAACAGTAAGAGAAGTCAATTTAAGGTCAGAAAAAAGGTCAGAGGCTACTTAAACTGATTGCAAGTAATCTACTTTTACTTGTAGTTATTTGCTATTAAGGGCCTCACAGTGGCGCAGTGGGTAGCACGTTCGCTTCACAGCAAGAAGGTCGCTGGTTCGAGCCTCGGCTGGGTCAGTTGGCAATTCTGTGTGGAGTTTGCATGTTCTCCCTGTGTTGGCGTGGGTTTCCTCCGGGTGCTCCGGTTTCCCCCACAAGTCCAAAGACATGCGCTATAGGTGAATTGGGTAAGCTAAATTGTCCATAGTGTATGAGTGTGAATGGGTGTGTATGGATGTTTCCCAGAGATGGGTTGCAGCTGGAAGGGCATCCGCTGTGTAAAGCATATGCTGGATAAGTTGCACACTAAAATAATATTTATAAATGCAAATAATTATTTAGTGTCTGTGCAAAAATATGAACACAAATATGTGGATCGCATTGACCGCTAACAACAGATACAGAAGTAAACTTGAACAATTATTTGATATTTTTCAGACTGACAATCTACAAAAAAAATGTCTGTTGCTTTTCTAGCACTGTCAATTGAATAATAAAGATTAATCACATACAAAATAAAAGTTCACATTACAAAATATATTTGTGCGTACTTTGTATATTTTTGTGTATATCAATATGTATGCATGACTATATTATATAACTTCATTCATTCATTCATTTTCATTTCGGCTTAGTCCCTTTATTAATCTGGGGTCGCCACAGCGGAATGAACCGCCAACTTATCCAGCATATGTTTTACACAGCGGATGCCCTTCCAGCTGCAACCCATCTCTGGGAAACATCCATACACACCCATTCACACTCATACACTACGGACAATTTAGCTTACCCAATTCACCTATACCGCATGTCTTTGGACTTGTGGGGGAAACCGGAGCACCCGGAGGAAACCCACGCCAACACAGGGAGAACATGCAAACTCCACACAGAAACGCCAACTGACCCAGCCGAGGCTCGAACCAGCGACCTTCTTGCTGTGAGGCGAACGTGCTATCCACTGCGCCACCGTGAGGCCCTATTATATAACTTATCTGTTTATATTTATATATTATAAATATTTAGATATTAGTGCTGGGCAAAGATTAATCGCATCCAAAATAAACGTTTGTTTTGACATAATATATGTGTGTGTTATTTATATTTATTATGTATATATGATAGAAACAAAACTATACAAAACTATTTTGTGACATATATATTTAAATTTATATACATAGTTTATGATATAGTTGTATCATATACGTATATATTTTATATCTAACTATAAATATTTTCTTAAATATATACATGGATGTACATTTATTTATACATAATAAATATTAATAAATAAATAATATATCATTCATTTTCTTTTCGGCTTAGTCCCTTTATTAATCTGGGGTCTCCACAGCAGAATGAACCGCCAACTTATCCAGCATATGTTTTACGCAGCGGATGCCCTTCCAGCTGCAACCCATCACTGGGAAACATCCACACACACTCATTCACACACATACACTACGGACAATTTTTCATTCATTCATTTTCATTTCGGCTTAGTCTCTTTATTAATCTGGGGTCTCCACAGCAGAATGAACCGCCAACTTATCCAGCATATGTTTTACGCAGCGGATGCCCTTCCAGCTGCAACCCATCACTGGGAAACATCCATACACACCCATTCTCACTCATACACTACAGACAATTTAGCTTACCCAATTCACCTATAGCGCATGTCTTTGGACTTGTGGGGGAAACCGGAGCACCCGGAGGAAACCCACGCAAACACGGGGAGAACATGCAAACTCCACACAGAAACGTCAACTGACCCAGCTGGGGCTCAAACCAGAAACCTTCTTGCTGTGAGGCAATTGTGCTACCCACTACGCTACCGTGCTGCCCAATAATATATTATTATATATTATATTAATAGTAATATATTAATATGTTAGTAAACCATGTTTGTCAGCACTATATATATATATTTGTATTTTATGTACAGTATGTGTGTGTAGTTATACATATATGCATAAATATACACACTCTAATTATGTAAATGCAAACCTTTATCTTGGATGTGATTAATTGCGATTAATCTTTGCCCAGCACTAATATCTAAATATTAGTATACACAAAAATATACACAAAATATACATTGCGATATTTATTTTGCATCTTAAGTGTTTTCATAGTGTTCAATTTTGACAAAAATCCCATGGAAACCATCTAGTTTGTTAACACAACAGTAGGATATAACTCATGTAACTATTATTAATGACGCTAATTATACTGAGAAATTCTTAAAGCAGCAGAACAAGAGAGAAAAAAATGAAACCAATCTGTTTTCCTGAAAATGTACCTGTTGACTTCCAGGGCTACACAGATGAACCCGTATCCAAGATCCTGTCCCATGTTGAAGACGGCAACATCGTCCAGCTGGACCGATGGAACCTGAGCGTGGAAGCTAATTTAGAGGCCAGTGATGAGGACAAAGATGAACAACAGACCGACAAGGTGAGCTGCCACCAGCAGAGGGCGCAACACTTTAGCAGAAAAACATCTCTAACAAATCCAGAGTTTTCAGAAGCTCCTTTATGCTTAGGCCGGTCACAATAATCAATATATCGACTTATCAACCCAACACATGGACATGACCTTAATCATTTTTAGTGATGCAGTATTTATCACCCATACATAAAACCCAATTCTAGCCACATTTTAGCTGATTGCGCAACATCTCTATCTCTATTGGGGTGTCAGTGTCAGTATGGTTAAAAAAACACTATAGTATTTACTTGAAATTACTATAGTATATTATGATGTGAATGCCTGACAACTGAAAATAGAGCAGATATCGCAGCCTCTGTTACTTTTTACCTTGCACTTTTTTTGTTAACATTTATTATTATTTATTCATTTAGGATATGCGTTTTCACATTCTGATTCCCATGCCTTATTGTTAAAATGACTGTAATTAAATGAAATATTCTTAAGAATAAAATATTATGTGTTCTTTGGAAGAGTGTACTTGCATTTTGATGCTATTATATTGTCATTAGTGGCATAAAATTGTCCTAAAATGACAATAATATCATTTATCGTGATATATTTTGGTGCAACATATCACACAACAAAAAATAGGTATTGTGACAGGCCTATTTATGTTAAATTAAAAAGTAAGGTAGAGCTAATGTCTCCTCTATCTCTATTTCAGCTTCCCATTGACGTCTTCAACAATTACTTCAGCCTCGGGTTTGACGCACACGTGACTTTGGAGTTTCACGAATCCAGAGGTGTGCCCATTCACTCGTGTAATCTGAATTTGCTTCATGAATTAGGAGTTTGCATACAGTTGAAGTCAAAATTATTTGCGCTCCTGTGAATTTATTTAAAATATTTCCCAAATAATGATTAACAGAGCAAGGAATTTTTCACAGTATTTCCTGTAATATATTTTCTTCTGGAGAAAGTCTTATTTGTTTTATTTCGGCTAGAATAAAAGCAGTTTAACTTTTTTTTTAACCATTTCAAGGACAATATTATTAGCCCCCTAAGCAATTATTTTTTTGATTGTCTACAGAACAAACCACTGTTATACAAAGACTTGCCTAATTAACCTAGTTAAGCCTTTAAGTGAAGTTTATTTATAAACTAATTTCGAGAGGATCAAGTGCTTATGATTGCTTGCGGCTGGTCCCGAATTATCCAATTCATGATTCACCAATCAGACGATTCCTAAGCCACTATAAATACCCTAAGTTTCATATCACAGCCATCTTCGTTTTAAAGAATCCCCCCTTCCACCCCTACTCCTCCTTTCCTAGATGGGTGGCACGGTGACCCAGTGGTTAGCACTGTTGCCTCACAGCAAGAACGCCACTGGTTCTAGTCCTTACCAAGCCAGCCGACGTTTCTGTGTGGAGTTTACACATTCTCCCCGTGCTCACGTGGGTTTTCACCGGGTTCCCCAGTTTCCTCCCACCGTCCAAAAACATGCAACTTAAGTTAATTGACTAATCCAAATCGGCATCATAGACATGCTCCTAGTAAGTAGTCATCTCAAGAGCAATCACTATCTGTTCATTAGCTACTACAGCAGGGGAGTTCTCCAGATCTACCTGAGCTCAAACTCCCCTCTCGCCTTGCAAACGGGAGGGAGCCCCGGGCTCGAGGATCTATGAGCTCAGGGCTCTCTCCCGGGACAGCATGCCAA
>CAIGQW010054212.1:3764995-3782843 GCA_903798125.1 Danio choprae
ATATATATATATATATATATATACTGTATTAATACAAGTTACTAAACTTTAAACTAGCTTGAAATGTGTACAGTCATAGGCCTTAAAACACTTGCAAATGATACATTTATTTTGGTAACTTAATGGTTAAATTTTTTCTATTGCACCACAGTGTGTTTTTAAGTCCTGCTTAACTATAATCTTGATTCGACTATTGCGGATGTGCACATTGGGATATCGATGCTGAAACGATATATTGTGCAGCCATAATGCTGATTACCAGTATTTTAAAAAAAATGTATGTGTATGTATATTTGAAACTGTTTGCCATTTCCTGTTCAGTGTGACGGTACTGACCTCACCGGTAAAATTCAGGATATGAAAGTGCTGTGCCTGCTGTTCCTCAACATCCCCAGGTAAACTGACCTGAAACAGAATGTGTTATGTAACTATAACAGAACATACAAACATCCTTTAGATTTATTTCTGTGCTATATGATATAGTTCCTCTTTTAGTGGTCAAAAAAGAGAAGAATATTCACTAAAAACTCTTGAATCAAGGAGCATTTTCTAAGTCAAAAATATTGTTTTGTTTTTAAAAATAATAAAAAGTCAAAATTCAGTTTTTCTATTTCCTTATCAATGCATAAAATGTAATAAAGAGATAGAAACTCCATATCATTGTTCAAGTGTCCTTTGAATGAACATTTTTGGAAGAAAGTGCTAAACTTTTTATCCATGGTACAAAAACAGAATATTCCCAAATGCCCAACTTTGTATACGAAAGTTTCCTGTTACAAGATTATTTTACTTGCTCCATTGGCAGAGTATTCAGCTTTAAGGAAAAAACCCACGTAAATTTTATTTATTATTTCTGAACTCAAAATAATAGTTAGAAAATGCTTCTTGATTTCAGAATGTTTAGATATTTGGACTAGAAACAAGTCAAAAATCTCCCCGTGTTCACGTGGGTTTCCTCCAGGTGCTCCGGTTTCCCCAACAGTCCAAAGACATGCACTATAGGTGAAATGGATTAACTAAATTGGCCATAGTGTATGAGTGTGTGTGTGTGTGTGTGTGTGTGTGAATGAGAGTGTATGGGTGTTTCCCAGTACTGGGTTGTGGCTGGACGGGCATCTGCTGAGTTAAACATATGCCGTTATAGTTGGTGGTTCATTTTGCTGTGGCGACCCCTGACAAATCAGGGACTAAGCCAAAGGAAAATGAATGACAAGTCAAAAAATCTAAGTAAGAAAAGCATTTTATTTTGCAGTGTAGTGGTCACCCTGACCCTGAATTTTATCATACTGACGTCAAATCTCATAGCATCAAACCATGACAGAAAACTTCATAACTAAAAGAGATTCCCCGCTCCAAATGATGTTTATTCCTGGATCAGACAAAATCTAGACATGACAAACTACTCTAGAGTTCATTAAAATGAGATTATCCTGACTGAGCTGGGCATTATGTCCTGTAGATATTGCGCTGGTACCATGCCATGGGGGAACCCAAGTGAGAACAATGACTTTGGGCCACAGAAACACGACGACGGGCTTATTGAGGTCATCGGCTTCACCATGACCTCTCTGGTGAGTTTTGGCTGCAGCTTCTTACTGGATTGGCTATATACAGTTGAAGTTTTTAGCCCTCCTGTATATTTTATTCCCCAATTTCTGTTTAACAGAGAGAAGCTTTTTTCAACACATTTCTAAACATAATAGTTAAACTGATTTCTAATAACTGATTTCTTGCATCTTTGTCATGATGACGGTACATAATATTTTACTAGATATTCTACAAGATGCTAGTATTCAGCTTAATGTAACATTTAAAGGCTTAACTAGGTTAAGTTAGGGCAAATAATTATGCAAGTCATTGTATAACAGTGGTTTGTTCTGTAGACAATCAAAAAATATTGCTTAAGGGGGCTAATAATTGTTTAAAAAAATTAATTAATTAAAATGTAATTCTAGCCAAAATAAAACAAATAAGAAAAAATATTATGGGAAATACTGTGAAAAATCCCTTACTCTGTTAATCATTATTTGGGAAATATTTGAAAAAGAAGAAAAATTCATAGGAGGTCTAATAATTTTGGCTTCAACTGCATGTTACTAAATCTCTCCAAATGTTGCTGGCATCTTTTTGTAGGCAACTCTGCAGGTTGGAGGACATGGCGAGAGGCTTCATCAGTGTCAGGAGGTGACCCTGACCACTTTAAAGCCCATTCCTGTGCAGGTGGATGGAGAACCATGTAGACTGGCTCCATCCGTCATACACATCACCCTCAGGAACCAAGCCAACATGCTGCAGAAGACCAAGAGGAGGATCTCTCTACCACAACTGTACGAGTCAGTGATCCATATCCACTCACTTGTTTATTATCTATCTGCCATTCTATTGTTGTCTGTCTATTATTCTGTTGATTTCAGAGATCACCAAGCTCAGTGTTAGAGGGCTACTTTAAAGGGTCAACTTTAAAATGCATTCAGTCCTTGTGTACATTTTTTTTTCTCTTTATGAATGTAGTCAGCAGCCAGTCGCAGAGACAGTGCAGATCCAGGTGAACCGTATCAGTATGCATGATTATGAAGTTCTTCATTATGATAAGGAGCAGCTCAAAGAGGCCGGTGAGTATCTCTTCTTCACTCATCTCTTACACACAGATCTACTCTTGCTTTTCAAATACTACTTGATATAGACCAGTCCTAACATTTGTGTTCCGTTTTCCTTTCAGCGATTCCCATGGGGATAATTACAGTTCCTGGGAACAGCGATTTGGAGACGTGTCGGCAGCATATCGAGAGGTTGCATGAGGTGCTTTTCAGCTTGTTGAATGCTTGTTAAAAATGTGCCAACAGTGAGAATTGGCAGCAACCTCCTTCCTCATTTGCGAAGGTTAAGAGGAGGATCTGAACTGCCAAAATGTGGCTCAAAGTCAACATGAGTTCAAAACTGACTTTATTTACTTCGTTAAAGGGTTAGTTTAGCTAAAAAGTAAAGTCCATTATTAATTACTCACCCATGTTGTAATACCCTGAGATCGTCGTTTATGATTGTTGTTCGATGATATCTCTAATTCTCTAGACAGCAAGATGTTCAAAGTCCAGAACAGAAAACAAAAACATTGTCAAAATATTTCATGTGACTTCATTCATTCATTCAGTTTCATTTGGCTCAGTCCCTTATATATAAGGGGTCGCCACAGCGGAATGAACCCACGCCAACATGGGGAGAACATGCAAACTGACCCAGGCGGGACTCGAACCAGCGACCTTCTTGCTGTGAGGTGGCAGTGCTATCCTATTCATTCAGTTTCATTTGGCTCAGTCCCTTATATATAAGGGGTCGCCACAGCGGAATGAACCCACGCCAAGATGGGGAGAACATGCAAACTCCCCAAAGAAATGCAAACTGACCCAGGCGGGACTCGAACCAGCGACCTTCTTGCTGTGAGGCGACAGTGCTATCCACTGAGCCACTGTGCCGCCCCATGTTACTTCAGTGGTTCAACTGTAATCATACAAAGCTTCATGAACACATTTGTGCACAAAAAAAAGCTGTACAACTTTGTATTGACATTTGAGTCAACAGAGCAACACACAAGTGTCAAATTTGACTGTAGTAAAAGTAACCGCACAGCCTAACCTCACGCAGGAGAAAAGATATAGCCAAAGATATTTTTTACAATTTTTGCCTACAAAAGTGTTCTTGGAGCTTCATATGACTACAGAAGTCAAACTTAGCCACTGAAATCATTTTTTTGACAAGGTTTTTGGTCTTTGGCCTTTCCTGGTCTTTAAGTGTCTTGGGACTGTTACTGTATATGCACTGCGAATGTTTTTGTCTTGTTTTTAATTCAAATATCTAAAAATTCTTACATCAAGAAGCATTTTCTTGTGAGACAAGCAAAAAAGTATTGTCTTTTTTTTTTAAATAATATGCCAAAATTAGGGCAGCACGGTGGCGCAGTGGGTAGCACTCTCGCCTCACAGCAAGAAGGTCGCTGGTTCGAGCCTCGGCTGGGTCAGTTGCCATGTCTGTGTGGAGTTTGCATGTTCTCCCTGTGTTTGCGTGGGTTTCCTCCGGGTGCTCCGGTTTCCCCCACAGTCCAAAGACATGCGCTATAGGTGAATTGGGTAAGCTAAATTGTCCGTAGTGTATGGGTGTGAATAGGTGTGTATGGGTGTTCCCCAGTGATGGGTTGCAGCTGGAAGGGCATCCGCTGCGTAAAACATATGCTGGATAAGTTGGCAGTTCATTCCGCTGTGGCGACCCCAGATTAATAAAGGGACTAAGCTGAAAAGAAAATGAATGAATGAATGCCAAAATTAAGTGAGTTTTTCCTTAAAACAAGCAAAATAATCTTGTTTTTCGTTTAGACTCACTTAATTTTGACATTGTTTCTTAAATCAAGCCCAATTTTTTTTCTTGTCTAGAAAATGCTTCCTGATTTAAGAATTTTTTGATATTTGAACTAGAAACAACACAAAATAATCTAAGTAAGAAAAGGTTGGGGTTTTTTTGTGGGGGTGAGGGATGAGGAAGCTTTCAGATTTCATCCAAAATATCTTAATTTGTGTCCTGAAGATGAACGAAGGCCTCAGGGTATTGTCCATGTTCATTTTTGGGTGAACTAACCCTTTAACAGATGTTCCTGTTCTTTTTATTAATTACTGACTGTGCATATTACTACAAGTTAATTAGTCATCAGTAAAAATAAATGCCAAAAGCCTTTTTTTTACAATCTAAACAAATGCTAATGAATAACATTCTCTCATACAGTTTTGACAATACTGTTACAGTGGTGACTTTTACATAGCCATTCATAATTAGAATAAATCTGTCTTAATGCAACTTCTCTGAAAGAAAAAAACTTTTTTTTTTTAGTTTAGCTTGAAATCGCTGTCCTGTGGCGACGCCGACACATCTCAAGAGCATAAATGATGTGTATTACCTTTAATAGTCACTTTCCACCATAATTAGCTCCATTCAAGCCAAACATGTGATAGTGTGCATGTGAGTCCCATTGCACGTTGACTTCCCGTTCAATTACAGTCAGAAAAAAACACATTGTGACTAATTGAACTCACACAGTGAGGCCGTTTTGGACAGGAGCCATTTTTCACTTGCACTTTCTCAGTGTTTTTTTTTTTTTTTGCTCTCTCTCTGCCTCTAGGAGGGGGATGGGATGAATGCGGACACACTGCACATGCCAAAGCTTTCACCAAAATGGTGCTTCCTGGACTGTAAGTAAAACATTTTAAGCCTTTAAGAAACAAGATAAAACTCAGAATTTGTATTTTTGGTAACACTTTAGTTTAGTTTACTTTTAATTCATGTTATTAACTACTGGCTCATTACCAGCCTATATTAACTGTTCATTAGTAGTTATAAAGTATGATCTTATTCTGCATACCCAATCCTACCCAATACCTAAACCAACTTCTTCCTTACTACACTGTAAAAAAAATATAATGACAAAATGTCAAGACAACAAATATTTTTGTCACCTTAATTTAATAGGTTAATCAGGTTTCAACAAAATTTAAGTTATACAATGTTTTTTATTATATATATTTTTTTTAATTAGAAGACAGTGGTGGACACAGACAGGAAAGTAATAGGAGGAGAGGGGAAGGGTTGGCACAGAACATCGAGTCGGGAATCAAACTCAGGTCGCCGTGAGCACTATGGTGCTATATGTCGGCGCACATAACCACTAGGCTATTGGCGCTGACGTTATACAATGTTTAACTTAACATTTTTAGCCTGTTTGATCGGTGTAAGTTGAGATGCCTAGAAAAGTTCATTTGATTCAACTAAAAAAAGCAAGATTTTTTTTAGTGTAACTATTAAGAAATAGCTAATTAGCAGTTTATTAAGCTAGTAGTGTTAGCTAATGGTTTTTTAATACCGTGAATTGTGACCTAAACAAGTGTTACCATATTTTTTTGTTTCAAAAGTGTGATAATGATGTATAATTAATGTGAAATTGTATTTGAGATTCTTCAGTTTTGACATTTCCAAATGTTTTAAGTGCCACAAACTAATTTTCTCTTTGTTTGTTTGTTTCCCAGGTACGACTGCAGATCGTTTCTACCGAATAGATCGTGGTCAGGTACTTTGACGTTTTGCATCTCTGTTACGCGTCGCACTGTGCCGTTTTTTTTACCCTACAGCATTGCATGTCTCTGCAGGAGCATC
The DNA here is from genome assembly GCA_903798125.1 of Danio choprae. Lineage (NCBI taxonomy): Eukaryota > Metazoa > Chordata > Actinopteri > Cypriniformes > Danionidae > Danio > Danio choprae. The sequence continues at coordinate 3,771,185 of CAIGQW010054212.1, forward strand.
TAAACTATGTGACGGAGATCTCCCAGGATGAGCTTTTCATCTTGGACCCGGAGCTGGTCACCAAGGAGACGGTGGGCACGTCGCCCGGAATGCCGGGGGCGATGGAAGCGGTTGTTGGGGGATGTGGATGTTCCAACAGCACAGACCAGTTCGCTTTTCCTGCCTGCTCTCCTGGGCCTTCTCCACTGTGCAGGTAGATTGAAACCAGTCACTTTGGATGACAAAATGTGCAGTTAAACTGTATCAGCTTGTGTTGTTAGAGCCACAAACAGCCTCCAGGTGCAGTTTTATGTCGCTTTTTTTATACCGGTGGATCATTTTAACACATAGACTAGCAGAGTAATGCGTGGGCAGGATTTGCTTCGCCTGTGGGCATGTTATTTCTGAAAATGTCCCCTGACAAGCTCATGTGGAGACATTGGCCACATAGGAAAATCAGTATTAGGGAACTAAAGATGTCTTAATTATTATTCCTTTGCTCTTAATTTTGCAAATAATTGTTGTAGGTTTAGCACGAATCCATAATATATTATATATTTTTAATATGAATTATGAATTTATTTTGTATTATGAACAAAATATTCCAATGGACTAACAAAAACAAAAACCATAACAGAAAGAACCATGGTATTATTATTATATTGATGTAATTGGACTTTTTTTATATATATAAAAAAAAAAAAAGAATAATTCAAAATACACATTCTAATTATTTGTATTATTATTATTACTAGGAAACAATGATGTTTTAATACAATAAACTGTTAAAAATCAATATTTCTGATAGTAATAATAATAATAAATGATCTTAAATTATTCAAATATTAATATATCGTTTATTATATCCATTTTATATATTGTATTTTATAACATATTGAGAAAAAGATGAACAGGCATTTTATACATAGGTGTATACAAGTCTATTAATATGAATAAATATAAAAATGTAGAAGTAAAAATATATATATAGTGCTCAGCATATACGAGTACACCCCATTTTGAAAATCAATATTTTTATCCATTTCTCAGTGAATATACGTCATATATTTGGGTACATTTGAACAAAACAGATTTATTAAACAGATATATTTATTACAATAATATTTGTCACCAAACGTCTTTAGAAATAGAAAGATAATACATTTAAATTCAGGCGAAATATTGGGGGGGAAATGACAAACTACGTAATTTCAACATAATTTTAGATTTTTTTTTTGGTTTCTCTTAATTTGTTCTTTTTTGAATTTTTATTTAATATTTTTCCCTAACACAAATTTGGGCTACTAATTTTGGGCTGTTATTGTAACATCCTGACGTTGTTGGTAGACATGAGGAGACGAACATGGAATGAAATAATAAACGGATTTATTTGTACAAACACTTACTGGTACAAACACTGGATACAGGCAGACGGGACAAGGACGACACAGCCAAACGAACCAAAATACCGGACAACGAAGGACACAGACGAAAGGGTATAAATGGATAAAGGGATGATTAAACTAATGAGACACAAGGGATGAACACAGGTGGAACAAATGAACACTGACAATGGCGGGAAAAGGACAGAGAAATCACATGACAATAACAAAAGATGACACGGACGAACACTGACAGTTATCATAAGTTATTTTGTTAGATTAGCTCCAGATTTGGCTTCAGTACTGAATAATCTAATGTATATGAATCAGAATCAGAAAGAGCTTGATTGCATCGTGTATCGTTTATACATACGAGGAATTTGCTGTCCTGACAGAAGCTTCTGCAGTGCAACAGAATTACAGAGACAGGACAAAAAACAGATAATAAATATATTTAAAAAATAGAAGTAAGCAGTGAATGCAGATATGCAAATTGACAAGTGTATGTACAGGGCTATTACTATATACAGCGTTATATGTGCAGCTGTTATGTGCAAATTGGCATGTAAAGTATGTTGTTAAATAAGTGTATATGTGTCTAAAAAGTGTATAGCAAGTAGTGATGTTTGTTATGCACAAATATGCACAAATATAATATTATAAATAGAAAATATTAATTTAAATGAGGGATTTGTGAGGGGTGTACTCGTATATGCTGAGCACTGTACATTATAAAAGAATATAAATACAAAATACTGCATTTGGTTACTTAATATAATAATTAAATATTACGACATTTCATATTGATTTTATATCAGTATTTTAAATATAACATAAGCACCACAATTAGAGTAAACAGATAGGCTGTTCGGATAATTATAATAATAATAATAGTGTGTTTATATGAATAAATATAATAATGTAGAATTAAATCAAAAACATAGATATAAGGAATATAAATACAAAATACTGCATTTGGTTAACTGTATACATAGTACTTCATATAATAATGACATATAACATTTCATATTGATTTTATATTAGTATTTTAAATATAACATAAGCATCACAATTGAAGTCAACAGATAGGCTGTTCAGATATTTTTAATAATAGTGTTTTGATATGAATAAATATTAAAATAATTAAATCAAAAACATATAAACGCAAAATACTGCATTTGGTTACTTAATATAATAATTAAATATGAAGACTTTTCATATTGGGTGCTCCGGTTTTACCCACAAGTCCAAAGACATGTGGTATAGGTGAATTGGGTTAGCTAAATTGTCCGTAGTGTATGTGTGTGAATGGGTGTGTGTGGATGTTTCCCAATGATGGGTTGCAGCTGGAAGGGCATTCGCTGCGTAAAACATATGCTGGATAAGTTGGCGGTTCATTCCGCTGTGGCGACCCCAGATTAATAAAGGGACTAAGCCGAAAAGAAAATGAATGAATGAATGAATGACTTTTCATATTGATTTTGTATTAGTATTTTAAATATAAAATAAGCACCACAATTTGATTAAACATGAAATTCAGGATGTTTTCTTACTTTGCATGTCCCGAATACGCACATACATAGTGAATGCTTGCAGTAAGTGTGTAACACGAGACTGAACTGATTGCTTTCCTTCCTGCCTGAAATAGAAAAATGACAGTTGCTCTTCAGCTCGAGTCTGTTCCCTCAGGGGAAGTGTTTTTGTGTGTGTATCTGTGTGCACATCTGATGGCGAGACAGAGAGAGAGCGAGAGAGAGAGAGTGAGAGACAGACAGCAGCGCATTTGTGCCAGAGTCTGGTGCACAAATCTGTGCGTTACTAAAAATGAGTCCATCCAGGACAGGACAGGGCCGGCCCCTCATAAAGGCCCCCGCTATTAAACACTCATTTATCCGTGTTTACATTCACCCTCCCCCTGCTTGACATGCAGCAGATCATAAAAAAAACACACACACACATCCCATCTGTCAGACCTCATTGTAGTAGTTGTTCTGTAACAGTAAATTATACGCATCTCACAAACAATGAGTTTTCCCGCCCCCCTACGTGGGTGGACGGCATTAAAACACGTCAGCAGGTCATTGTCCTCTATTTTGTTTGTCTATTATATATGGAAGGATGTTTCTGCCATGATAATAAAAATTAAACGATTACTACGAATTTTGATCTTACAATTATGACTTTTTTATGCAATTCTAAATATGTCTCACAAATTGAATGCAAAAAAAGCCAGAATTGTGGGATAAATTTAATTGTGAGGAAAAATATACCTCGCAATTATTCTCAAAATTCTGCTTTATTTCTTACAATTGTAATATTAACTTGCAAATGCATAAAAACAACTCACAATTGCGAAATGTAAGCTCTAATACTGCGAACGAGGGAGTATATCACGAGTATATTTCACAATTTTGAGTATTCACAATTCTGATATCTCAAAATTCCATCATATAAACTTGAAAAAGTCATTAATTTTTTTATATTTGTAAACCAACATGTTTTTAACTTCTCAAAATCTCAGAATTGCGACTATTTCTCAAAATCTTTGATTATATAGTTTTTTTTTTTTTGGAACTCACTTTTTTTCATTGTTTTATGTTTATTTATTTATATACGGAGGTACAAAGCCGCACTAAAAAGCGATTAATTGACTTTACTTACAAAAGTGATTAAGCCAGATGCATTAAAATGATTAAGTAAACAAACTATGTGCATAATTACAAAATTTAAGTTAAGTCATAACTTCACTTCATTTCCATAACTCCATCATGCTCTCGCAGGGTTCATGAAACACATACTGAAGGCCAACCGCAAAGGGTTAGTCCAGAAATCGACATGCATGTGCAAAGTGATCCAGGAAGTCCCACAAATCCAGGCCTGTACAGGTAAAGCTCAAACTGAGGGTTTTGTGGTTAAATTTAGACCTTCATGTACAACGTTGAATTGTGAGAGCCATGGACACGACATGTATTGTATTAAGCCATGTACTTTTTACAGCAAACCTCATTACTAAGCTTACAAAGTTATCCATCCCATGATTCCATGTGCTTATTTAAGGCCAGTCACCAGCTTTTACAGAACTATAGTCACTATATTACTGTGGTACTGAATTACTAGCATGTTCATACATCTACATTGCACACATTTTTATATTTTTAAATTTATATTTTACATATGCATGTCTGTCAAAATTCATAAAAAATTGCAATATAAACTTGGAATTGCGTAAAACAGCTCACAATATCATAAAATATTGCAAAATGTAAACTGTAACTGAGAAAGAAGTCTGAATTCTGAATCTCACTATTCTATTTATATTTCACAATGGGCTATATGCACAGCCAGTGTTTTTCAGCCACCAATAAACTTTGGGTTGAAAGGTTAATGTGACTATTTTGAATTATATAAGGTTCATTTTACAGCATTGATAATGTAATTTAACTCAAATTTAATCAGTTAAACTGACTTAAGCAATCATTTAGTTGTTTAAGCATAAAAATTAGATGAAAGACTGTTTAAACGCAAGTGCCGTCAGTAGCAGCAGCCTGGCTCAGAAACTCCATTAAAAATACTGTGGTCAAATAAATTTCCATATTTTAAAAGCAATAGTGCAGAACAATGGAATTTAATGCAGTGCTTCTTGTACATTCTGAGACCCACTTTATATCATATATCAATCAGGCAGTGAAGATTATAGATTTTTCAAGAAAGCAGATCTTAAACATGACAGATTTGTAATGACATGACAGTACTGAAAATTAAAAGTCCTTTACTCTAAATTGTATAAACTCGCAAATGTCAGAGTTTAGTTTGTTTTTATATTCTAAAAACTACACATTTTATCTTGTTTTCTCAGATTTGTGACTATTTCTCAATTAGATTTTTTTTTTTATTGTTTCAAGTTTATATATTTACATACTGAGGCAAAAATTGCACATTGTAAAAAGCTATTTGTTTACTTAAAGTGAATAAACCTGTTGCTTTTAAAGTGATAACTTGACTATTTTAAAAAAGTGAGTACAATTGCTTTAAAATTAATAAGTAAACTTAAGAAAAGTCAATTTGTCACTTTTAAGGGAATGAGTAGGTTTTTCACACTTTTAAAGTAACCAATTGCTTTTTTACATTCATTTATTTATTTTGCGGATAAAAAAAAAGCTTTCATACCTTTCATAACTCTCGCAGGGTTCATGAAACACATGCTGAAGGCCAACTGGAAAGCTTGAGTCCAGAAAGCGACTCTCATGTGCAAAGTGATCCAGGAAGTCCCACAAAATCAGGCCTGTACAGGTAAAGCTCAAACTGAGGGCCGCTTTAATTCAGACCTTCATGTACAAAGTTTAAATTGTGAGAGTCACGGACATGACGTATAATATTAAGCCATGTACTTTTTATAGCAAACATCATTACTAAGCTTAAAAAATGATCCATCCCATAATTCCATGTGCTTCCTCGCACCATATTATTGTTGTCCTTAATGGCTACCATGTTCATAGATCTACATTGCACTCATTTTTATTAGCGAGAGTGCAGAAGATATCCATTTTTTGGAAATGAATATCTTACATAAGCATGTCTTTGTCCAATTTCATCTTGAAGGAGGGGAGCAAAAAGTAAGATTTCGAGTCGTTCAAACACACTTGAGGAGGACTCAGTGAATGTGCAAAGGTACATTATTATCTCTGCTGAGACAAACGCGTGTAGCTGCTTTTGATTATGAATAATGGTTTTAATGCTGAATTTTTATTTCACAGGTTAGACACAGTCTGGAATAAGAGTGATCAAGGTATATATGTGTGTTTGTTATTAATTTATCATATTTTTAAAGACATTTATGGACTTTTTCATATTTCTTTCATTACTGATTTTTTTCTTTTAATTAATAACTGTTATTAAAAGGTTTTTTTACAATCAATAATTAAAAATATAGATATGACACAAAAGAAAATCTTACAGATAAATGAAAAATATACATATGTGACCCCGCACCACAAAACTAGCCATAAGGGAATTTATTTGATGTATTAGTTGATGTATTTGACGTATGGTTTGTTAGGATAGGACAAAAGTTGGACAAAACAATTAAAATATACAAATATATTGAGAGAAATCCCCTTTAAATAAAAAAATGACCAAATATCTAAATAGAGCTTGATCTTTTCTTAATATTCTAATGAAAAATCAAAAATTTTGACTCATACAACGTATTGGCTAAATATACACATGCAACATAAGATCCAGGGTCACATTTATACTATATACTATAAATTATTTATAAATTATTTATAATGATTTTATGTAGCCTTTAATCTGAAAATATCTCATTCTTTTATTTAATTAAATATCTCATTCTTTTACACTAATTAAATAGTGAAACAAATAAAAGCACAAATATTGTTTTTACACTGTAATAAATGCAGGGTCCCAACACAAATCAATTAAGTTTTATTAAGCAATTAAGCAAATTTAACTGGATTGAACATAAAACAATCAATTAAGTTGTTCCCCAAAAATCTCAAGAGTTGCGTTGTTTTAGCTCATTTTAAATAAGTAGTTAAAACAAGTAGAAAAAAAACAAACATTTTTGAGTGTAGTCATCAAGATCAATTAATTATGAATCAATTTTTTTAACTAATAAAACATAAGACAACCAGAAACAAAAAAAATCTAAATATATTAACCAATATATCAACCATATCATATGTAATCTTTTAAAAAGTATAAATACTAATAATTCTAAAATACATTAGTATAATTAACTATTAACCATTTTAGTACAATACAATAAACTATCTTATTTTTCAGAATCAATCAATTTGCTCTTCGATGCTGTGAAGTCTGGCAACTTGGAAAAGGTATTCATTCAATACTCAGTTCCAGTCATATCATATATGAGCATTGTTCGACCTCATGGTCTGTTTCTCTGCTTGATGTTTTTCTCAGTTGGAACGGATGCATGAAGAGGGAGCAGATCTCTTGGTCCAGGACCATTTAGGCTGCACCATCCTCCATCAGGCAGTCATTTTAGGCCACAAAGAGATTGTGAAGTTTATCACTGAAAATGGTGAGGTTCACTTTTACTTCACTCTTTGACTTTGTGTGTTTCATTTCTGATCTTTTTTTTATGATTTGTTTTTGATAAACAGCTCCTGCCTGCATACTAGATGTGACGGAGAAATCAACGTAAGTACTGCTAAAGCCACTTTTATTCCATTTAATCAGTGGCGGATTTAATTTAAGCAGCTGAAATCAGCATGATAATGATTAGCTGTTGTTTCTCACTTTTTTAGAGGAGAGACGGCTCTGCATAAGGCAGCTGCGTTGTGCCATAGAACAATTTGCTGTTATCTGGTGGATGCCGGTGCGTCGCTCATGAAGACAGATCTACAGGTGAGATCTCACACCTCATCTTTATTTCTTTTAGTTGACTTTAGTTTAAAAAGGTGAGTAAACCCATTGCTTTGAAAGCGATTAGCTGACTTTACTTTAAAAAAGTAAATAAATTATGTGCATAATTATAAAAATTAAGTTAAGCCAACTTAACCGTTCCAAGTTACAACAAATTTACTCACTATTTAAAGTAAAGTCAACTTCTTGCTTTTAAGGCAACGATTTTACTCACTTTTTGAAAAGTAATGTAGCCAACCACTTTATATAGTACGCAAAAGTTAAGGGGGCAAATAACAAATGCCAAAATAGTATAGTAAAATAAAGAAAAGTGTCTTTTGATTTCATTTTTAATGATCATAATTATTATAGTGAGCATCAAAATTACACTGAAAAAGCAATTAGTATTTATTTCAGCATCTATATACATAAGATCGGCCTTCAGCCTGCATTATCATAATTTTATTTATTAATATATCATTCTAAAAATAAGTTGGTAATAATTTCAAATAATTAAATCATAATTATCATTTTGATTGAGATTTTAATTTCAACAACTAATTAACATTTTAGTGCATTTGTTATTCTTTGCTCATTTGCTGCGTAAAACATATGCTGGATAAGTTGGCGGTTCATTCCGCTGTGGCGACCCCTGATAAATAAAGGGACTAAGCCGAAGGAAAATAAATAAAATAAAATTTTAGTTGAAAAAAAAAAAACTTGTATCATTATTATTCATTTTTCCCCTTCTTCTCTCTTCCTGATGCTTAACACTTTGATTTTAAGCAAGAATTAATATAGGTAACAGTTAATGTACACTGTTACCAACATGTCCTTCCCTTATCCTGCAGGGTGAAACTCCAAAGATATACGCAGAGAGAACTCAAGACTACGAGCTGGCCGAATATTTGGAAAACCAACAACACCACCAAATGATCCAGAGAGATGACCATGAGACGGCAGTGTGACTGGACATCTTTTCCGTCCACCACTAAAACCACAGGGGCTTATCTCGTCTCAACGGTGGCCAGTTTGATCCAGCGTACGGCCACATGTTAGCAATGCTACGTGGCAGCTTGTGTGTGGAAATTACCATGCTCTCTGTATTGATCGTAACGCCAAACAGACAGTGTTTGTGTCACGTTTCTGAATGCAGGAGTCCCATCCTGAGGCAAAACTGCAACGCTCTGCTCCATAGGACACACTTAGGAAAAAAAGGGGGGAATTTCAAGGCTGAAGCACCAGGTTTAAAAGGAAACTACTATTGTTATTATTAGGGCTGGGCCAATAAACGATATTATATCAAATTGCGGTAAAATTTATGTCAATAACAGCCAATCACACAGCAGAAATGTGCAACAATGGGAATCTAAAAGTGTCTTGATATTAGAGATGTACCGAATTTTCGGCCACCGAAAATTTATCGGCTGAAAATATGCCATTTAATGGACCCTCTAATTTTTGTGGCTTCAGTCATTGTTGGGGTACTCTTTTAAATCTGGAAGCATTAACAACTTCTATCGAAATATATATCGTTATCCTTCAATATGGAAAATAATTATTGAGATTGCATTTTTGCCATATTGCCCAGTCCTAGTTATTACTGACTGTAGTTCTCAAAATTAATTAACTATGAATCTTTTTTTTAAAGATAAGTAGATTTTGTTTAAATAATTAGACATAAGACAATCAGAAACAAAAATATGTTATATATTAAAATATATTACAAATAAATAATTTGTAAATAAATACTAATAATTCTAAAATACATTTTCAGGTTTAAAAAGAAACTACCATTAAAGAAAACCAGATAAACCTCATAACAGAGTTTTTGCGCTGCTTCTGATTACGTTTATGAAACATTGGCCTGTATCCTAAAAGTTTGAACCCACTGGAAACTTCCTTTAGCTTGACTTTTAGACGTTGTTTTCATAGCCTCCTGTGTTTAAGAATGCTTCCTCAGCTGTTGCTTACGGCCAGTTTCTCTCTTTGTGGCAAATGCTTGAATTTCGTAAAACAAACATTACGACTTTAGTTAGCATTAAATCAGTTCTTATTAATCATTTGTTAGTCAATAGATTTGCCGTTATGTTATGGCTATAACCATACGCCTATATGAATGAAGTTTGCTTCAGGAATGGGATTATATCTCTTAGCATTGATTGCTTGCACTGAACTGTGTTAAAATGTTTAACTCATAGTGTGATTTTAGGTTCCTCGTAGAATTTATGAAGTCATGCAGCAACGTATTACTTTCGGTAAGAATAAAGAAACCGTTTAATGGATGATAAATCCCATTTTCAGTGACCAAATTGCTGTCGGAGGAAGCTAAACACGAGTTTTGCATCGGTACATTACCTCTAATAGAGTTATATATATATATCTATTTACGTCATCGTCTGCAAGGCTTACATTCTTGTGTATTTAACCGGGTCACTTTATGTACATGTACAAAAATAAAATATGACTAAATGCTTGAATAATAACGGAGACAGGAAAGCTGGACTTTTTACAAAAGCAGCCATTTGACAACACTGAGTTGTTAGCATTGCCATAGTGTGTTTGTGGTGAGACGTCCTTACGATAGAATACGTATTTTGTCAGTGCTTTGTATGAGTTGCTATGCAATTCCGAATAGATTATACATGTATATAATCTGTCAAACATTTTAAAAATGTTCAGATATAAAAAGTCTATGAAATTTGTATGTGACATGAATCTAGATGATGCTTTATTTATAAGAGTAGATGAGAACTTTGTTAGAGGAATAGTCATATATTTGCTCACGGGGCTGGTTTGTTACTGTATACTTGGAAAATAAAATGAATAAAGAAAGTGTTCAAAACAGGTTTGTGGTATTCAGATGTTTACTAAACGTAGTTTTACTGTTTGGTTTATACCTTTAACTGCACCCACCAAGAAAAACATTTTTGGATTGCATTTCTTAACTCCTAATGTCGCTAGTTAACACACTCGTTTTTACCTAGTTTATTCATTCATTCATTTTCTTTTCGGCTTGGTCCCTTTATTAATCTGGGGTCGCCACAGCGGAATGAACCGCCAACTTATCCAGCATATGTTTTACGCAGCAGATGCCCTTCCTGCTGCAACCCATCACTGGGAAACATCCATACACACCCATTTACACTCACACACTACGGACAATTTAGCTTTCCCAATTCACCTGTACTGCATGTCTTTGGACTTGTGGGAGAAACCGGAGCACCCGGAGGAAACCCACGCGAACACGGGGAGAACATGCAAACTCCACACAGAAACGCCAACTGACCCAGCCGAGGCTCGAACCAGCGACCTTCTTGCTGTGAGGCGATTGTGCTACCCACTGCGCCACCGTGCTGCCCTTTAGCTAGTTTAACACATGCATTTTTTTTTTCAACACATCCCATAATTTCTAAAATATCAGCCTCTACCAAATGGTTGATATGTCGGTTTATGGTAAAAGTACCAAAATTAATACATATACTATGAAAAATCTGAAAATATGAAGTGTAAGACCAATCAATTAAAAAAATATTCAAAATAAAACATCTTTATTTTTTGAAGTATGCCATACAATATTTCAGATTCTCATTTAACATGATTTTGGTTTTATTGTAAAAACAAACAAACAAGAAATCAAGTGTAGTAGAGCAACAGGTCTGACTTTTTTGTAAACCAACAAGTGTAAACCATTATTTAAAACAGTAATTATTTAAAACAGTCAACATATGGTCAACCATTTGGTAGAGCAGGCAGTTAAAGGGTTAAGAGTTTTTAGTGCATACTGAGTCTGACTACGATCATAAACACCAATTTAAAAAAAGTTCACTATTTTAAATGTGAACAGGTGTGAGGATAATGTTGAAAACACACGTTTCTTGTCGACACATTCAGTTATGAAATAGGCCTGC
>CAIGQW010054212.1:3785876-3801857 GCA_903798125.1 Danio choprae
AGAGAGAGAGAGAGAGAGAGAGAGAGAGAGAGTGGGGGTGAGTGTAAGTGCACAGCTATGCGACCAGCTCAAACTAGTTCGGAGAAACACAAAGAGCAGCGGAGATCATAGAGAGAGCTGAACACAGACACACGCTCACAGCACAGCATCATATTCACAGCAATAAGGCAAGTACCTCCTCATCATCACCATCAGCATCATTATCATAACACGACTCCTAATATTATCTGCAGTAGATGCGTTTACGACGCAGCACGTTTGATCAATAATAGCCTAGTCTACATATATATGTCTGATAAATAATGTAATCGGATTTTTAAAAATATGTTTACGTTGTCATTTTATGGGTTATTCTAAGTATTTATTATATTTGAGCGTATTTATAACATATTTGAGCGTATTTATGATTGTGACATCAAAAGAGGCGTATGGATGCACCGAGTCATAATAACAAATGTCAATTTCACACCGATTTTGTACAGTATTTTGATATTTGGATGAGTATTTGACATTGCACAGAGATGCGATCGCGTTTCGTCATCGCTGCTTTATTATCGCACGCGTCTGATATAGCCTACGGTGTGGAGTTTGTGTGTTTTCGTGTGCAAATGAATGATGTCAGGGAAAATGATAGGCTCTGAACTGCCAAAGAGGACCAGCAGCTGCCAGCAAACTGCTGACCCACTTCTCCCAAATCAAAACCAACCGAGCACATACACACAACACAACACAACACAACACACACATCAGGGCTACAGCTTCTGCGCTCCAGATGCGGGTGGGGCGTCGACGGTGAACTTTGCGCTCCTTGAGGAAGTTTTCAAAATGTCCAGTTCTGCGTCTATCAAAGGCAGCATCCCACATCCCCTCTTCCATCAACAGAGCCGGGTTTGTCTTCCAATGCAAATAGGGGTAACATTCAAAGGAGTCGAGCGGAGGCCCACCCCCTCCTCCTCAGGGCACAGCATGGGATCTGTGTTCGGGCTCTTTCAGAGAGGGAAGCAAAACGGGCGAGATCCTGCTTTGTTCGGAGCCAGTGAATCAGACTCCTCTAAGGCCCAGCTGAAGGTCTTTGAGTGCTTGGCCCGTCTCCCCGCGGAGGCTGAGCAGGGACGGGGAGGCGGGTGGGACCCCTGCCGACCGCTGTTTCTGCTCGCACAAAAGTCCGACCCCGAGGAGCCCTTCACATTTATGAGTGACTGAAGAATGGAGCCGTGCCGCGGGGCCGCGCAGTGAAAGGAGCCCGCTTTAATGGAGGCAGGAACAGAGGAAGAATGAAAAGGAGAAGTGCTGTTTTTTTGCTTGCAAGAAAAGAGGAAAATATAGAGAAGAGAGGCTCTTTTATGGAGTCACACACAGCGAGCTGCTAGGATGGATGGCGTAGGACATTGTGTACACTGTGTCTTTTATTCAGATGCCACAACAAAAACATTGAAGTACAAATTAAATCAAAACTAGCCATAGGATTTTGTTAGCTTGCAATGCTAGCTTTGGGGTGATTTGTGCATGTCATTAAGCAAAAGAAAAGCGTCTGCCCTTGCAATCTTTAATTGAAATCTGAAAATGCAAATTTTTTCAGTTAAACTCTCAGATTACGTCTGTCTGAGGTATTGGGCGTGGCTAACATACTTAACCACGCCCCTCCAACTGTCAGTTCTGAAAACAAAAACAATTGGTGCGGAGGAGTCTGACTGGTTGTAACAACTCTTCTAAAACCCATTTCCCGATCTTTCTGAATGAAATGCCTACTTTACTACATCCAATCAGCTCGCAGCAGAAAAAACAAGCCACGCCCACTTTTTTCTCATTTAATATTTCGTTTCTCAAGGAACTGCGTCACAACACGGATATAAAAACAGTCACAGCTTGCGGTTCATGTGGACTTTAATATCGAACTATAACAAAACAATTAGCATGAATTCAATACAGAGTAATGACTTTTTTTGGTGAACTGATAAGCAATAAAAACCAATCAGAATGCATCCTGATAGAGCTCTAACATTTAAAGAGGCAGAAGACAAACTGCATCACGGGGTTATAAGAAACAAACAAAACAATATCGTTCGTATCACTGGTGTGGATGGAGATATCGTTATATTAGTGATTGGTCCTTAATTATCTGATTTGGTGTTTCTTGAAATCAATGTGAAATCAAAATACACAATGTTTATTTCACTAGGACATAGCTGTTCTTTAGGTGAACAATTCATCAGTGCTAGTTAATCACTGGGATAAAAAAAAGGTTTGTCTTGGTAATCTTCAATCAAAGTCTGAGCATTTGCTTTCACGTTTGGAGTGGTGGTGCTCGTCTGTTGACGTCAGTTTGACATTCGGCCACAATATTCTTAACCACGCCAATCTTACATTTAGTTTGCTATGAGGGAATAGTGAGCAAAAAAAAAAAGAAATATTCAGTTTCAGCTAGAAGTACATCAATTATTTCAGACGTTCTGAAATAAACATCTCAGTAACTCTTCACATGGTTCATGTGGACTTTAAATCGAGAACGGAAACTAAAGGCTAATGGTCATTATATTAGCGTTCACACTGGAAATAGTTACTAACTCCAGCGACATTGTTCCTCTGTGTCAGTTTTATGTAGTTTGGACTTTGCATAAACGGCATATAGCTACTTTCAGAGTAGATTCTACATTTGAATGTCTAAACTTTCTTGACAACCGTGAAAGAAGTAGTTTATACAAATGTGGGTAGTATGAATAAAATTCATACACGCTGCCTATTCAGGCCTATTGTCATTATCACATGACAGTGTCAGTTCTGTCACTTCCATTCTTAAATCCTCTCCTGTGGCCTAATGGGATAGTAAAGCATCCATTAACGCATGCTTCAGAAGCTTGGAGTCAGGGTATTCTTCTCACCAACTGGACTATTTTTGAATACTATGAATTCAGACATGCTACTCAGCTCACGTACTATATTCAGACACTGCGTAGTAGGAAAAGTATGCAATTTGTGACACAAAGCAGAATCTTATCATTATTACAGTCATCGTCTTTAGTATGAACAGACTTTTAGAAGACTAACACAGTTTAAACAGATTTTTTTCCCTCTTTAAGATTAAACTAGCCTTAAAAGCTCAACAAATAATATCGCAGCACAAAACAACCAACATCTAATATATTAGGTTAATTTATGTACGCAGATAATGTGAATACTCAGGCAAATAAACAGATGTAATTCAGGCTGGCTGTTGTTTTTCACCATCTGGACCACCTGCTTTAGTGAACAGGCTAGATAAGAATAACCATATCCTCTGTCTACAGTGTTATCATTGTTAACTAAGACCACAGTGTGCTAAAATGGTGCCTGTTTACAACGGACGATTCATTATCATGTCACTTTGTATGGAAACACACTATGCGTCCACATACAGTCCTGTAATCCACCATTTGGTTGCCATGTGCTTGCGAATATCTATAAAGTGAACTCATACATTTCTAAATGTGAACCTATACATATTTATGATCTGCATAATTTACCTTGATGTCATTTCTTCACAGAATGCGGAGTTTATTCTCTATAGCGCTTGTGCTGGTGGTGGTCTCGATGATCACCGTTGAAGCCAGTATGAAGAAAAAAGGTTCTTATCTTACAATTATACAAGACATACTCCTTTTATGCAATATCGTTATTAATCATACTCCATTTTGCAACAGAAAAGGGCAAAGAGCCCAAAGCAGATGCTGAGTGCAGTGAATGGCAGTATGGGAAATGCGTGCCCAATAGCGGAGACTGTGGAAACGGCATCCGAGAGGCGACCTGCAACGAACAAACCAAGAAAACCAAGTGCAAAGTCCCATGCAACTGGAAGAAGGACTTTGGCGGTAAGCAGTTATGCAGTTCGTCACGTATAAATACACTCAGACAGACCACTTAGCTTTGTTTGTTCTTATTTTTAGCCGATTGCAAGTACAAGTTTGGTCGTTGGGCCGAATGTGACACTACTACAGGAACCAGAAGCAGGTCTGGGACATTGAAGAAGGCGCTGTTCAACGCTGAATGCCAGACCACCATTAAAGTGTCCAAACCTTGCACCCCAAAGACCCCTAAACCCAAGGGAGGCGAGAAGAAGAAAGGAAAAGGGAAGGAAAACTAACTTGACGAAAACCCCTACTGCCCACTCAGTGGTACATTCCTATGTGAAACGCCCAAATCCTCCAAATGGTGAATGCTGAGAGGAAAAAAAACAAACTGTAGCCCTACCTATTGTTTTTATTTCCACCTTCTTCGTTTTGTAATTAGTAAACGTACGTGTCTATGCTGTTGTAATTTGTAGCAGATTTTTAATTGTAATTGACTTTTGCATGTATAAAACAGGCCGCAGCGAAATCTGTCGTCTAACAAATTGTCTTTACTAAAGAGGAAAACTGGCAAGATCCTAATTATGCCCCCTAAAGCGATCTGTAAATGACAACGAGATTGAATGGATGTTATAACACGTAAGGTGAATGTTTAAAACACTGCTCCTGGTGGTAACGGCCTATATAAAGTACCTATGTTTATAAATGTTTATGTTTTTAGATTTGATGGATGTACAATCAACATTGACATCACTAACGGATTACTTCTGCAGGTTGTGAATAAATGAAAGTGTATTTTCAATAATACTTTCTGGTGCCTTTCTACACGTTTGACACTTTTGTAAAAATACGCATCAGACACATTTAATGGTGCGGCTTTAAACCAACACAATAACGGTAGGATTTTCAACAACAAAAGTTGGCTTTTTCAGGACCCCATCATTCAAGTTTTCCCATTTTTATTTTATGATGTTGTGTAAATGTTCCTTTAGATCCGTAACATACATGGGATTCTGTTGCATCTTTTAAGATTTTTACTTGTTTATCATGTAAACAGTAAGACTTAACGTAGTAAATAAACTTATATATACCATAAGGCAGAACAAATGTTATTTAAACAACAAGATAAAGCATCTTTATTTTGACTTGGTTTTAGTAAACCATCATCACATTCGTTTATCCGTTTACATAAAAACATATTTACAAATAACTTAAAATGCATTACAATGCATACTATATGAACACTCAAAAAATATTTTTGCTGCTTATTCAAACTACTTACTTATAATGAGCCGAATCAACACAATTCTTAAGCTTTTTTTAGTCAACTTAATTGTTTTATGTTCAATCCACTTAAATTTGTAAAAACAATTAAGTTAACAATCGATTTGTGTCGGGACAACATGAAGGGATTGTGTGGAAGCCTGCATTTGTTTACAGCGGACATTAAAAACACTGAATATTTTAATTTCTTTCATTTATACTTTAATCACGCTAACCAAAAAAAAGTGTTGCACTGATTTACATATTTAAATACAATCGCTAATATAGAAACGCATTCATAAAAATCTAATTGTATTACAGGGATAGTTCACCCAAAAATGAACATTTCCCAGTTTCTTTCTTCTTTTGAAGAATGGCTCTCTGGTCTCTGGTACCCATCAACTTCCATAGTAAGGAAAAAAACGGGAGATTTAAAGTATATTTTCTGTGTGTTCAACAAGAGAAAGAAATCAAAGGTTTTGAACAAGTGAAGTTAATTTCTGGGTGAAATACCCTGCTAAAAACTTTACAACACATTATTCAGGCATGCATGCAATGCATAGATTATCGGCGACATGATAGACCGCAATCAGAACCAGTTTAAAAAAAAAAAATCAGGTTCCTCATTGGTTGGTTAGGAGTCAGAGGCATTATTTGAAATTCAGATTCTTGAACTTGCACCTTAACAGTCGTTTAAAGGTTCTCTTGAAGGTGGCATTACATAGCGCGTAGCATAGAGGATTAACCGTACTGTTGACGTAGCACAGAAAGTAGCCCACCATCCACAGAACCTCAGGGACGCACCAGCGGCAGAAGGTACCAATCAGAACCATGACACTGTAGGGTGTCCAAGTGATGATGAAGGCCAGAAGAACAGCGAGGACAGTCTTGGTCACCTTCCTCTCCCTCAGAGCCTTTCGTTTGGCATTCTTGGAGACCATATTGGATGTTTGCCTTTGAACCTGAATGACACCATTGGTTTGAAGACAGTCAGCTTGTGTTTTCCTGTTCATTTCAGTCAAGTTCTTCAGTCTTGAGGCTTCCGCATCCAGTCCTCGGTCTTCGGCAGAAACATCAGGACTTGAATCCATGGAGTACTCCATTTTGCTGAACTCTACGGAAGGGAGGCTGAAGAGTTGTTTGGTTCTACCAAGATCCAACTCTTGTTTACAGGAGCACGGTTTAATGTCATTCACTAGGTCAGGGTTAGCAGGAGACTTTACTCCACTTGGTTTGAACGAATGAAGAAGGTTTGCGGATTCAGGTTTCAACTTGTGAACCTGCCTCTGGCTTGCCAGGGATATGCGCGTGTACAGTACTGTCATGATTACAACGGGAATGTAAAATGCCGGGATGGTCGTAGCGAGGGTTACAGCCGGGTTAGCAAGTAGCAGGATGTAACATTGTCCCTCTGGAACTTTACTTCGGTCCCTCCCAGCCTGCCAAAGTAGGATGGCTGGAGCCCACAGAAGCAGAGACTGTAACCAAGCCACCGTAATCATCGCCCCAGCCCACCTCGCGGTACGCTTGGTAGGGTAACTCAAAGGCCGGGTCACGCAGAAGTAGCGATCAAAGCAGATCAACAGGAGGTTCATCACAGAGGCGTTACTCACCACGTAATCCACAACCAACCACAAGTCGCACATTTGCGGCCCCAAAGGCCAATATCCTTTCACCACGTAAACAATGTAGAGATTCATAGAGAACACACCGACGACAAGGTCAGAGCAGGCGAGACTAAAAAGGAAATAGTTGTTGATGGTTCGGAGATTGCGGTTGACTTTGATTGAAAGCAGAACCAGGACGTTGCCCAGGACCGTCAGTAGACTTACGGAGCCAGTGAGAAGTATGATCGTGACCATCCCTACAGTCCCCAACACACGACGAGGGCTTCCCGACACAAAGAGCGATTCTTCAGGCAAGGGGGTGTGTGTGCTGCTGTTGGAGGAACCTGCGATTAAAAAAGTTATTTCATTATAAATCAAATTATAAAGGGGTATTGTACTTGACATGATCAAAACAACTTAAAGGAATGTACCCTTTTTACAAGACTTATGACGTGTTTAACGCCATCCGCATCTTAAATCCTTGACAATTTTTTATATTTCGATTTTTAATAAAGCGTATGAACATTTATATGTATTTGTGTAAGTATTATATCATCTTTGGATCAAATTACAAAAAACAAATTACCACTTATGCGAGGTGTTTTTAATGCAGTGTCTATGGCAGGGATGTCCAAACTTTCCTGCTGAGTTTAGCTCCAACTTGCCTCAACACACCTGCCAGGAAGTTTCTAGTATATCTAGTAAGAGCTTGATTAGCTCTTCAGGTGTGTTTGATTATGGTTGGAGCTAAACTCTCCAGGACACCGGCCCTCCAGGACAGAGTTTGGACACCCCTGGTCTAGGGGAGGACAGTAAATTTGACGTAGTTTTCTCTTCTGGCTGCCGTTATCAGTCTCACAATTTTTTTCTTTCTGAAAGTATTGATAACACCATTGTGGAGTTTTTCTTTTATTATTTCAGCAAATAGGATTGTAAAAAAATTATTTGTTGTACCGTCCCACTCACTGCGCTCTGAGTTTACCCAACTATGACGACTTCCGCTACTGAGAAACCCGGAAATGTGAAAAGGGTCCATGGTTCACATAAAAATTAAAATTACCCTATAACTGACTCACTCATTTTCAAATGTATGAAATTTTTCTGTCAGATGAACACAGTCGGAGTAGTTTCAAACTTGATCCTGGTTCTTTCATGCTGTATAATGGTGTTGGATAGAGGCTTTTATTTTGAAGTTTCCAAAATTGCATACATTTCTCATAAAACTAACCCATATGCCGCCAGGGGTTTAGTGCATGTCTTATGAATTGGATTGATGTCTATTTGTAATTGAAATATAAAAATGTTTCACTTTATGAATGACTGACGTATACAAAGTTTGATGCATGATGTATGACACATTCGTAGCAGAAGTTCCAGGAATGGACACGCCTCGCGGAAACCACTTGCCATACAATTTGTTTATCACCGAAGATGAACAAGAAAACTAGGTGGTTTGACATATATACAGTATATTACTCTTACCATGATCCTTACATGCGTCTATCTAACTTACAGCATGCGTCACGCACCATATACATCAGTCGAAAATAACGTGCATTTGGACGCCACCGGAAGTCATCGACTGAAGTTTATAATTAATTTTCTTTCGGCTTAGTCCCTTATTTATCAGGGGTTACCACAGATCAATGAACCACCAACTATTCTGGCATATGTTTTACGCAGCAGCAACCCAGTACTGGGAAACACCCATATACTCTCGCATTCACACACACACTCATACACTACCCCCAATTTAGTTTTATCCCATTCACTAATTGGACTGTGGGGAAACCGGAGCACCCGGAGGAAATCCACGCCAACAGGGGGAGAACATGCAAACTCCAAAATGCCAACTGGCCCAGCCTGGACTCAACCAGCAACCTTCTTGCTGTGAGGCTAAGCACTGTGCTGCCCCAATTTAACAATTTAAATATTTCTGTTACAAAAACACATCGATCCACTTCATAAGACATGCATTAACCCCCTAGTGGTGTATGGGTTAGTTTTATGACAAATATGTACACTTTTGGAAGCTTCAAAACAAAAACTCCTATCCAACAGCATTATAAAGATGGAATATTATAAGCATTATATACATGGAAGAGCCAGGATCAAATTTAAAACTACCATGACTGTATTTGTCTGACAGAAAGAAAAAAAAAAATCACATCATATACACAGAAAATGGCTTGATGGTGAGTAAATTGTGGGACAATTTTCATTTCTGGGTGAACTATTTCTATAAAACTGAACTACTATGCTAAATGACACTACACACAGCTGTGATCAGCTGTACATATTCTCGAGAGATGGTTAATTTTTCAATCAAACAATTACAAATTCATAGACTTACCATTGAAAACGAACCACCGGGAGTCCCTTGAGAAAACCACAGATCCAGCCTCCATGATCTCCAGCTCGGTCTGAAGGAGAGAACCACTGGGAGGATCTTTAATTCCTCACACAGTAACACCCATCCTCACCTTCTATATGCATAACCGGGAAGGAGACATCTAAGCAGTGTATTAATAACACACTGACAAAGTAAATTCAAAGTGATGTGGAACGATCGCATTACTACTGAATTCCTCTTTTTTTGTGCCCTGGCTCTTTAAAGCATGTGCGCTTAATGAAGTTCCTGTCATTTAAAGAGGAAGGCAGCAGTTATGTAACGGAATATAATTACCTGATCTGTAATGCAGCCCTGCGACCGTTTTGCATCTCTTTAATTGTATTATAATATTTTACGAGCATTTTCCATGTGTGCGTGTATATATATAACACATACTACCATAAACTGTTTGCAGATGTGAGTTTGTAATGAGGATGCAAGAAAGCAGGGTTATGATAACACTGCAAGCAGAGACCTATAAGGAACTGCATGAATTTCATGTTCACCACAGTCAGTCTATACATTTTTAAATAGGTCAAAAAATGTGCATAATTGTTGTGAAAATCATGATACAAAATAAATAAAATTAAAAACATGTTTAAATACTACAGAGTAATATGAAACTATGAGTACAATAACAATAATAACAATAATACATTGAACAATTATAAAAAATAAATATAAATAAAAACGTCTAGAAATATTCTAAAGCATTACATCAAAAATACAGCAATAAATATTCGCAATTAAGGTATTTGCCTAATTGCTGTGAAACTTATACTGCATAATATTAATAATAATAATAATAATAACTTGCATTTATATAGTGCTTTTCTGGACACTCAAAGCGCTTTACACATTACATTTTGGGGGAATCTCCTAATCCACCACCAGTGTGCAGCATCCACCTGGATGATGCAACGGCAGCCATATTGTGCCAGACTGCAAACCACACACCAGCTGATTAGTGGAGAAGAGAAAGTGATGAAGCCAATTATGATATGGGGATGGTTAGGAGGCCATGATGGACAGAGGCCAGTGGGAAAATTTGGCCAGGATGCCAGGGTTAAACCCCTACTCTTATCGAAGGACATCCTGGGATTTTTAATGACCACAGAGTCAGGACCTCGTTTAACGTCTCATCCGAAAGACGGCGCTCACTGAGTAGTATAGTCTCCATCAATATACTGGGGTGTTAGGACCAGTTGGGACCCACACAGACCACAGGTTGAGTGCCTCCTGCTGGCCTCACTAACACCACTTCCGGCAGCAACCTAGCTTTCCCATGTGGTCTCCTATCCAGGTACTGACCGGACGCAGTCCTGCTTACCTTCAGTGGGCAACCATGTGAGAGTTGCAGAGAGCTAGCTGGAATAATAATAATAATAATAATAATAATAATAATAATAATAATAATAATATTATTATTATGACATTGAACAATTATAAAAATAAATAGATATAAAAATAAATTAAATAAAAAACGTTTATAAATATCCTAAAGCATTATATCAAAAATACATCAATAAATCTAATATTTCATAACTTTTGTTATTAAATTGATCATCCATTATCGTAAATCAAGATATAAAATTAATTAGTAAAAAATAAATGGTTGATAGGTACGTACTTTTTTTAAAAGAATGAAAAAAATAACCAAATTAAAAAGATGTTTAAATACTATAAAGTAATATGAAAAAGCATAATAAATAATAATAATAATAATAATAATAATAATAATAATAATAATACATTAAATGATTAATATCAAAATAATAAAAAATAGAAAATATTTCATTTTAAGAACAATATATACAACAACAATAATAATAAAAATAATAAATGATTAATCTTAAAATAATAAATAAAAAAATAGAAAATATTTAATTTTAAGAACAATAAATACAACAACAATAAATTTAATAATTAATCTTAAAATAATAAATACAAAAAGTACGAAATGTTTAATTTTAAGTACAATATCTTGTTATTATTAAGGTTTTATTGTAATTATGTGATTTTATTTGTGCTAAATACTTATTACAAAAGCTATATTTTTGATTGATATTGTAAAAAAAAGTAGTAATAAACAAAACCGCAATAACAAGTACATTAATTTCCATATTACCATTTTATTAAAACTCTCATAATCATCATTACCACAGGATCTTTGGTGTCCCACGAAATTCTTTTACAACACCTAATCCTCATTTTCCGCTAAATAAAGAACCAACTACACACTGACGCTAAGCCAAAAAACTACACGTTCCCCTCATGTCTGGACAGGAGGGTTTAATTCTGGTCTTCTCCACCACCATCATCATCATCATCATCATCATGACTTCAGCTAAGGTACCGATCCAGCAGTGAGAGCATATACACAACCACACAGCCAACAAGAACACGGGTACAGCTTAAAAAAACAAAAAAAAAAAAAAAAAAGGTCTCACACTTTTGGTCGCCAACAGCAATTCTCGTCATTTGTCAGGAGGCCCTAAAAGTCTAAAACAAAGCCCTGGATGAAGCGACTTCAGAAGATGTGCATACAGTCAGAAATGAGTGAAAGATGTGTCCTTAAACGATGATGATGATGATAGAGTTAAAAGCAAGAAAGTCCTTCTCTCTTACCACAGAAGCGTTTAAAAAATAATAATAATAATAATAATAATAATCAGGATTGCATTTGTCACTCACACAAAGGGTCAAATAAATAATCCAAATGACATCCAACACAACCAGACCGTAGTTTTGACCGATATTTCTACCAATATCTAAAACACTCAACATTCAAAAGGCGCAATTCTGGTTTTGTGGCGCATCAGAACGGCTTTTTGTGGTTCAGTAAAAGGAGAAAACTCCTCAAGGCACTGAACACATGGTTTCCGAGAGGTTCCTCAGCTGCCATAGCTTGCTACGAGACCACGATTCAACACGATCTTACATCCACAAACGTTCCAAACACAAACCATTCCTACTGGGGACAGTATTTTTTTTGTTTGCTTGTTTTTTTTTTATTTTATTTTATTTTTTAAAGCTACTAATTCAAGCCGAGCAGCTAAAACAACAAAATCTTTACACAAATAAAAAGCCGAGGGAGATGCTCGGGAATGCTCGTCAACGAAAGGCGTATGCAAATGCATCGACAACTCTTCGACCAATCGTACGCTAGAATCTAAACAAGCACAACAGAGCTCAGAAGGCAAGTATGTCATTAAAAAAAAAAAAAAAAAAAACCCGCCACTCAAATATGGATTTTTTTTCTTTTCTTGATTCATCATCTCTACATTTACAATGCTACATTTATTTATAATAAAACTCTGTAGGTTCACTCATACACACACACACACACACATACATACACACAGTGCCCGTCCACAGTTACTCTCATCGTTGTGCGCATATATAAGTGTCCATTTCCCCAAGAAATACTCTTTTATGGGTATTCAAGTGTGATTATCGCTCATAATCCAGATCTATTATACAAACGTGTCTGGTTTGTTTACTGTAACATTGTTCTCCAAGCGGTTTAAAAAGAGAAAAGGGCTCTTAAGTGCAATCGCTTGCTATCCTGTCTTTAATGCATAATAAAAGGCGATTAGTGGAACCGAACAAAAATCATTGGCCAATCAGGGGAGGGGATTCGAGCTGATTTGATAAACAGCAGCATAAATTCTTGCGTTTTAAGCGCAAAAAGATCCGCCGCAGGAGCTGTACTGCTATTTCTGGGAAATTGAGTCAGCAGGATTCCTAAAAATGCATCGTGAAGTTATATTGCAACGAAGCTTTAAATTGACACACACACACTAGGGTTGTCACGATACTGGAATTCGGTACCAATCGATACTGAAATTTTCAAAACGTTCATTTCCTGCTAGCATTTGAGCGCTGTTGAGCGCGTTCTTAAACAGCGCTGATTTGCCATTGTGTTCACGTGCTCAACAGAAATGACTGTGATTAGCCATGAAGGTCATCAGTTCACCGAACTCACCGCTGTTTACTGAGTGTAATCACAGATACAGGGACACTGGAGTGTTTCAAAGTCACGTCGGTCAGCTGGTTTGTCTATAAGCTGACATACGAGCAATCCGCTGATCAATCACAGCTTTGCTCGTATGTCAGCTTATAAACAAACCAGCTGATGACTGATGCAACTGGTAACCTTCACAGCCAATCACAGTCATTTCTGTTGAGCACGTGAACACAATGGAAAATCAGCGTAGGTTAAGAACGCGCTCAACAGCACTCAAATGTTAGCAGGAAATGGATGTTTTTAAAGTTTCAGTATCGATTGGTTAGGTTAAAGGATTAGTTTACCCAAAAAATACTCTCAGGGTAAGAAGTAGGCAACTTTTCTCTTCAGTTAAACCTTAATTAGCATTTTTAGCTAAAACTGTGCTACTTGTTGATCCATAAAATGCAAGTAAATGGCTTAACAAAATGAAAACACGGGTCAATCCATTGAGCTTTAGAAAAATAATAATTGGCCTGTGCATGAAACTGAACATTATCTTTAATATGCAGTAATAATAACGTAATAAAGTAACAATGGTGTAATTCCTTGCACAGATCAAGCACTTTGCATCATAAGACCTCAATATATCATCAGAAGCCAAAGGGTACTAATTTAGTTTTGCCTGTATGTGTTTTCATTCACGCTGAAATCGAAAGTAACAGTTGACCTGCATTTTATGAATCAGCACTTTGCCAAACAATGGCGACATAAGGGAAGGCCTGCGAGTGAAACTATTAACCCCAAATTCTCTTTGCTGGGTGCACTCTACCTTTAATGTTCACAAATGTATAAAAGGCCAATCAAATCTGATCAGCATACCAAAACAGTTACTGTGTTCTACAGCCTACATGCTAATTTGCTTAAGCCCCGCCTTCTGAATGCAGCGCCAGTCTGCCTCATATAAAAGCTTTGGAATTGGACACGCATGCAAATGCGACAGATCCGAACCACAGTGAGGGTTCCTGAACTGCTTTTTTTAACCAATGGACAATTACAGACGACATGCTTTCAAAAGTGTATTTTTTTCAAAAGACAAATTAAAACCGTCGTAAAATTCGGAAGTTTAGTGGGACACACTCACATGATTTTCCAGTCTGAGAACTTTAAAAGCAGACTTTGTTCTAGACGCCGATCAACCGGATGACTCGAGCACTGGAAGTCACATTATAAACACAAAATAAAAACAATCACATCAAGCATTATCTGAACACAAAAACCGTTAGAGGATGATGTGGAGAGTTAGTGTTAAGCTGTGAAGAGTCTAGGGTTGCACGATACTGGAATTCAGTACCAATCGATACTGAAATTAAAAAAAACCTCAATTTCCTGCTAACATTTGAGCGCTGTTGAACACGTTCTTAAACAGCGCTGATTTGCCATTGTGTTCATCAGCGGGTCGCTTGTATGTCAGCTTATAGACAAACCAGCTGATCGACGTGACTTTGAAACACTCCAGTGTCCCTGTATCTGTGGTTACACTCATGTAAACAGTGGTGATTTCGGTGAACTGATGACCTTCATGGCTAATCACAGTCGTTTCTGTTGAGCATGTGAACACAATGGCAAATCAGCGCTGTTTAAGAACGCGCTCAAATGTTAGCGGCAAATGGACGTTTTTAAAATGTCAGTATCAATTGGTACTGAATTCCAGTATCGTGACAACCCTAGAAGAGTCCGTAATGCTTTACAGTTCCTCAAACCGAAACGGTCCTGAAGACAGTGGATCCCATTGGATCCAATAGGAACACGCCCCCCAGCCTCAGCTGGCACTTTGATTGGCTGATGATTTTTCCTGGAGCACGAAAGGGTGTTTAACTACAACCAAGTAATTCCGTACCGCAGCACGGGAAGGATTCAAGTATGATGCCCTTTCTCGCATGGAATGATGAAATATCTCAACCTTGAAAGAAGAAAAATTATAACTTAAGTGCAACGCGCAAGTGCAATAATGATGCTTCCTCAAAGCGAGAGTTCATAGTTTTGACAGAAAGGGTGAGGCTGACGATTCCCCATTTAAGGAGACGACGCCATGAAAAACTTGGCACTCATTCATTCCCAAATAAGGCCAGAGTGGGAGGAGTCACAACCGAGGCAGGAATTTCAGCAGCTCCGCCCCCCAAAATGCTATGCTCTGTCAATGTAACCACAAGCCGCTCCAGCACCATGCAGACCAGTCTAGAGATGTTTGTCTCTGAGAAAACCAAATGCGAGACTATCTGCCATACAGGTCATCAGGGTAATCTCGACTCCGGCTTTCGCTGTAGCTGTTGCTATGGTCATTGTTATTGTTGTTGCTATGGTTGGACATGTTCAAACCACCATGAGATGGGCGGTGTTGCACATCATTGGGTTGATGATCACCAAACAAGTCCGACTCCACCATAGGAGACGCCCCTGCGAACTCGGAGCGGTTTGTAAACGGTGTTGGAAGTGGGGCACCGCTGGACCCTGATGGCCCAGGAGCTTCTAGAGAGTCTACCAAGGGTTCAGTGTGAAAGAGTGTCGAGACACCAAGGCCTGCAGGCGTTTCAGGGGTTGGGTTTCCCACCTGAGTTGTTCTGACAGAAGTTTGCGAGCCACGGTGAATTCGATGGCTGACCACTATGTTGTTTCCAAAGCCGCCCATAGAGGCCATTGTAGTGCTGCGTTCCCGCTGGACCACGGCTGTCATTCCTCCTTCTGCCATTAGCCGGCGGATTCGAGAAAGTGCATCTTCTCCTGTGCCGGGCTCAGCTGCTGACTCCACTAAACAAACCAGACAGAACAGGGAGATGCTCATGTCAGACACTGTCAGAATCAACATGAAACGGTTTGCGTTTCTCTAGTTGCTATAACAATACATTTTTCTAGACAACAAACAAACAAAACCTGTCGCGCACGCACGCA
>CAIGQW010054212.1:3801957-3833010 GCA_903798125.1 Danio choprae
AACAAACACTCTCGCGCACACACACACACACACACAAATATAGATATATATATATATATATATATACACATACAGATATAAATATATATATATATATATATATATATATATATATATATATATATATATATTTATTTATTTGTTTATTTAGATTCTATAAAAATATATAAATAATATTAAAATAAAATACAAATACATAATAATATTAAGTAAAACATATATGTTTATATATTCTTTCTGTTTCTTTCCATTAAACAGAAATTGAGGAAAAAATAAACAGGAGGGCTAATAATTCTGACTTCAGCTGTACATACAGTACTGCCTAAATCCTTACAACAAATGGATGGGTCGTGAGGGGTAACCTAATAGTGAACAGAGCTAAATTTCACTATTAGGTTACCCCTCACGATCCATTCATTTGTTGTAAGGATTTAGGCAGCTATTTCACTGCATGGTTCATATCTAACATGTTCAATAAAAACACCTTTGAGAGACAAGTGAATTTCCAGAAAACAATATTGTGAGCATAATATGAAAATAACTATACTGTGGAATAAGCATAATTTAATGACCTAAAAAAAAAACAGAAAGAAAAAAAAAAAGCATCATCTTGGCAGGTTATCTATTAACTGCTCGTGTGTGTGTGCACACTGGGGCCAATTAAATGGAGAAAATGAAGGTGCAGATTAAATTAGAGCAGCTAACAGCAGGTAATAAAGCTCTAGAAACAGTAATAACAGCATAAAGCCCTCAGTAAGACACAACACAGATCTCAGAGAGGTCAGTTCAATCAATTTCACTCCATTACCTGTGTCAGGCAAGGGAGGAAGAGACAGGATTATGAAGAAAAAAAAAAAGAAGTAAAAAAAAAAAGCAAAGCAGTTACCATGATATGTGGTGGGCAAGTTGGTCCGGTTCAGTGATCCCTCTGAAACTGATGCCTGAACCAGTGTGTGTGTCATCTCTGGGTGTGTGTGTCTCTCAGTGCTGGTGCTGGCCGTCTGAAACACTGCAAGAGTAACACATTTTGCAGCACTGAGTGGACATAATCAATATTGATAACACGGTTAGAGAGAAATGAACTGGAGCGTTATAGATATGGGTTAGAATCACTGTGGTCTTGAGGAAGACTCTTCACTGTAGGGTAGTTCACGGGTCTGTCAGTATGGCTGGGTGGGTTATATAGAGTTAACAGCCCTAGAGTAACCTTACAGATCTCTCTATTATATTAATACTTTCTATGAGAGGCTATATGTAAGATATTTGTATATATAAATATCAGATTAGTCAGTAGCAAAGCCAAAAGTGGAACTAACTTAACTAAATAATTATAATATTTAAAGTAAGCTAATTTTACAAGTTTTACAGTTTAATTTGACCATTTTTTAATCCATTGAGTAATCTCCAAGAAAATCTTTTTTTTTTTTACAGAGATGCTAATGGTCTAATCCGATTCAATGATTTATGCTAAGCTAAGCTAAAACATCTAATGAAATCAAATGAAGTAAAATTTTAACAAATAGGAAAATATCAAGATAAACAAAGAAATATATTAAATTGTTAAAATATTGTAGTTTGTAATTTATTTTTGCAACACCTCATTTGAACTTAAATGCCTTATTCTTCTATTCCTGAAAATTGTTAGCTGACCACACGTTTGTATTAATAAATGTTTAATAAAACCGTTTTATTTAAATGCACCAAAATACATTATCTATAGTCATAAAAGAAAACAAATATTCTCACTTATGCTGAATAGAAGATTAAACTAATTTGTTGGCAATATTAGACCAAGCTAAATGTGTCTTGAAGATTTCTACAGGTGTCTTACTGTGTCTGGATGTGGTGTGTGTGCTCTGGAAGGTGCTGGCTGAAGGAAGTTCTCTCTCCGTTTGTGTTTCTGCATTCTGGAGTCGCACCACTGGAGTCTGCGTCCCCTGTGAGGTCACTGAAGGGGCAGCTTGACGCGGCTGCAGGCCAATGGCATTCATTAGGCCCATATCTCGGTCGAACCGCCAGCCAGACCTGCTCGTCCTGTCAAAAATAAACACAGCATTTTTGAATCCATGAATAACACTAGTGTATGATATAATAAACTAGGAAATCATTTTGTATTCAGCTCATTTCTGACCCTGGTCGCTCCACTCCACGGGTTCGGCTGCTGCTGTTGATGGTAAACAACGAATCTGCATTCAGATCTGACGGATTGTCTCCATCGCTGCGGAAATCACTGTCAACAAAACAGATCATTATCTTATTTACACATCTAAGTAAATGGAAATATATGACATTATCTCACTTATTACAGAGCTAATTTTGCAAATGTACACTCACTGGTCAATAGGTACACCCGCTCAACTGCACATCAAAGCAAATATCTAAACAGCTGATCACATGGCAGCAACTCAATGAATTTAGGCATGTCAATAAGATCTGCTGAAGTTTGGAGAAACATTCCACCTTTTTTGTAATAGGCTCATTTTACAAGTCATCTAGAGTTTAACAATTAAGTTTTAAAATTTTTTTTTTATCTATTAAACCACTCTCTAGGTCTGGCAAAAGCACTTTTAGCTTAGCTTAGCATAGATTATTGAAACGGATTAGACCATTAGCATCTCACTCAAATTGTTTTTTTTTTTTTTTAAGAGCTTTGATATTTTAGCCTATTTAAAGTTGGACTCTTCTGTAGTTACATCCTGTACCAAGTTGCTTTTTTTCTAGGCTGATATGGCTAGGAATTATACTCTCATTCTGGCGTAATAATCAAGGAATTTTGCTGGCGTACAATGACTGCAGCAGACGCAATGATATTACGCAGCACCTAAAACTAGTCCCCAAAAAGGCAACTAGCATCTTTTCAAATTCTGTTGGTCTTAGTACATGAAAATTATTATTAGTATTTTTTTTTTGATTGAGATGCTAATGGTCTAATCCAATTCAATGATCTATGCTAAGCTAAAAGACCTGGAGTTCGGCTGAATGGATTTTAAAATAGTAAAAATTAACAATTTAACTCTAGTGAAGACACAAAATGGGCTTTTTCCAAAAAAAAAGTGGAGAGTTCCTCTAATACAAATAATATGAAGTAGCAATGAAACAATTGTGACATCCTCCATCTGTCTGTGTGGGCTGTGATCGGATTATAAACCCATCAGTTTAGGGGAGAATTCCTTGAAAGCGATGAGCAGCAAAAGTCATTGGGCGCAGAGGTAATGTGGCCTGTAACCTTGTTAAAAAACAATAATTGCTTCTTTCCAGTTGAACAGCCGAGTTTCCTGCCACTAATGAAGAAGGTAATCTAATGAAAGGCAGGTTCAGGTAACACGGTGGTTTGTCAACCTCTGAAAACTGACACTGGTTTGGGATCAGTAGCTCACCTGACTATTCAATTGGTAAAGATGAACCGATGAGAGACTGATTATGAATCAACTCAGAGAATCTGGCATGTTTAAAATCCCAGAGTCAATGTTGACACTGGTTCTGGAACAGGTTTATGGACATTACTGATAGTAAAAATGTGTCTTTTATTGCGCTGTTGAACTGTGTTCGATTTTATCTGCGATTTCCATGGCTACTGTGCTTCAGAGTGGCACTTGTTTTGCTTTTCTTGTTGGGTGGTGTACTGGTTAAGGATCTAGGATAAATGTCAAAAGGTTATACATACAATCCCAAGCAGTAGCTATTAACAAACTATACTAGATAAATACAGAGGAGCTGGATACTTTATTATTTTTTAGGAGTTTTCACATTTATTATGATATAGGACAGTGGAGATTTTAGACAGGAAAGCTTTGAGAGCAGAGAGAGGAGAAGGATCGGCAAAGTACCTCGAGCCAGAAATCAAACTCGGGTCGCCATTAGCACTTCTGTGCTATATTTCGATGCAGAGTACTATTAGGCTATTGGAGCCGACGGAGGTGGATACTTTTAAGTAGTCACCGAAAGTAGTATTTCTATAGTATTTGTAATGTCTCCTAAGATGTCCTTTTAAAAAATGTTAAATGATGGACATAATTCAGTATAAATTAATAAATCATAAATAATTGCTATGTACTATTGTTTAAAAGTTAGGTGTCAGAAAACAAAGCATCACAGCACAATTGTTTTCAACATTGATTACCATAAGAAATGCTTCTTGAGCATTAACACCAAAATATATAATATCATAATCATATGATGAAATACACAGGAATAAATAATATTTAAATATAAATTAACATAGAAAACTACCATAGTAATATGGTTTTCACTGTATTTTTTTTAATCAAATATTAAAAATATGTTTAGCAACCCCAATATTTAAACAAGCTCTAAAAACTGATTAATTTTATGCACATAAAGAAACTAGAGCGTAGTTTAATATTTCAAATAATTTGCAATAAAAATTAATGTGTAAAAAAAAATGGATGAAATAATGTTTAATCATCAGCATAATGTAGATCTACAAAAAATTATTATACATTTAATCTGCCTAAATTAAAGAATATGTATGGATTTATTTATACTAAAAGCACAGATAAAAATCTGATTATTTTACCCAGCATTTTTGATACTAGAATATCATGCTATTAGCAACAACATGCTAACTCAAAATAAAAAAACACCAGTGAATTGAGTCCAATGTGTGCCTGCAGTGTATGAAACCAATCACTTATGAGGTTTATTTCAGTTCATTCACACTTCCTTAGAAGGCAGCTGCTTATCTAGACAATAAACAGCAAGGCAAATGCAACAGAGTAGATTTTGGAACTGTTTTTTTTGTCCCTGCAATAAGTATACAGTAAGTTGCCATGGATAAAAACATTTACTAAGTTAACAAAATATAAATCATTGAGTTTTATGATTCGATAAGGACTTTGCTAAGGGCTAAAATTAAGCATGTGAAGCAGATGGCCTACTCAGAGACTGTTACTTTAGCTGAGTGTTTACTTACACTGGCCTGTAAATGACCAGGTCGCCTTTATTGGTCCCGTAGGCCAATCCCATGCCTGGCTCTGGAAGCCACCGGGCAGAGTTAATACTGACGTGTCTCCTCTGATCTGGAGCCATTGGGTAGACCACATTAAACATCATCTGAAGGAACACAAGAAAAACGCAGAGCATAAAACACACAGAAATCAGAAAACCAATGTATTGGTCGTTCTACTCTTTCATTTTTAAAAATAATTTATGATGGTTATACAGTCTAAAGTTTGCTCTAAATAACATTAATATTAGTTTACAACAACCTCAAAAGCTTAGTTTTTAGCAATTATGGGTGCCTCACACAGGTGAGTGGGCTTGACAAACCATCTTTAGAAAAAAAACACTCTCTTTTATCTCTCTGTCATATTAACCCACACCTGCACTAGTTTTGCACATTTGCACCAGACACTTTCTTACAAAGTGCATTTATGAAGTGTGCTTCAGACAGGTGGGTGGGCTTGACAAACCACCTGTAGAAACACTTCTTTCTCTCTCTCTCTCTCTCTCTCAGGAAAAAAACAATCCTAAATTTAGCACTTAATTCTCTGAGCACAAACAGTTTTGTATAATTAGCACTTCTTGTGTGTATTGCCTCTTATTGTTGAATCACTGAATGCCTTTTCAATTGTAAGTTGCATTGGACAAAAGCGTCTGCTAAAGTAGTTTATAGGGTAAATTAAATATCAGTCACACTACTAAAGTCCAATTCTTGTAATTAACAAATCATTATCCAAGGCTTTTAACTTCTAATTTGCTGCTTAATAATAGCTAGTAAGGCAGTGGCTAGGTTTAGGGATTGGGTACAGAACCGGCTGACCACCCTGTAAGGCAGGGCGGTCAGCCGATTCTGTCCGCACCGGGTACTGGAACCGGGGTATGCTGGGAGGCTCCCGGGGTATGAAGTGTGCTTCAGACAGGTGGGTGAGCTTGCACCTCTCTCTCTCAGGAAAAAAACAATCCTAAATTCAGCACTTAATTCTCTGAGCACAAACAGTTTTGTATAATTAGCACTTCTTGTGTGTATTGCCTCTTCTTGTTGAATCACTGAATGCCTTCTCAATTGTAAGTTGCTTTGGACAAAAGCGTCATTATCTAATCATTATCTAATCATTATCTAAGGCTTTTAACGCCTAATTTGCTGCTTAATACTAGCTAGTAAGGCAGTGGCTAGGTTTAGGTATTGGGTAGGATTAGGGATGTAGAACAAGATCATACATTATAAGTACTAATAAACGGGCAATATATTAATAAGGAGGTAACAGCGGGAATTGGTACTTATAACTGAAGTAATATCGGTAACACTTAAAACTAAAGTCTATATTTCTGCATATATTGAAAAGAGTGTGGTGTTTTCAGGCTCTTACTCTAATAGAGGTTTCTCCTCCATGTGGCTGCTGCAGACGGAACACTTGCGCCACCATGTGGTCGGTGGTAGGATGGAGCAGGATCCGTCTGGAGGCCAGTCCTACCATCACATAACAGCCCATGGGGGAAAGGCTCACGGAGATTGCGTTTGGACCTGAAAACAACATTCAGATATATATTTGACTATTCTGAAAATACAAACAGTAATGGTCACTGTGGTATTAGCAAAAACAGTGTTATTAGCTGTATCCATCCACCTATTTTTAAGTGCATTTTAAAATATCACATAAATGTTTTT
Source organism: Danio choprae (assembly GCA_903798125.1). Lineage (NCBI taxonomy): Eukaryota > Metazoa > Chordata > Actinopteri > Cypriniformes > Danionidae > Danio > Danio choprae. Next base: position 3,808,586 of record CAIGQW010054212.1, read on the forward strand.
ATATTTCTTAAAAAAAAAAGTCAACACATATTGCACATAAGCCGTGCATATATATACACAAATTGGGAATATTACAATTATAACAATATCAACAGAAACGCTTGCACACGATGCGCAGCGGATTCAGTCATTGCCTAGCGACATAAAAAGCGTAGTGCACTTCTTTTTTTCTTGTCAACAAAAAAAGGCACTGCGATGCGCCTCATGTTCTCAGAACGGAAAAGCGTGTTCAGTGTGTGATCGGCCAATAGGATGGTCATAAATTTTGAAAATGCAAATTAAAAAACGTAATAAAATAGAGTAAATGTTTTATCCAATAAGAATAAATGTGTATGAAACTACAATAGATTATTAAATAAATTCCAGCTTGCGCATAAACAATGTAATTACAAATCACGTGATACCAAAAATGAAAATGATGGGACGCCATTAATGGACAAACTAGCAGACCAACCACACTGTAAAACATCTGAAATGTTGTTTTGGTCATTCTAAAAATCCTCAGCCTAAGTCTGTCTTCAAAGTGGTTGAGTATTATTACCTCAAGAACTTGTCTCGCCTCCAAAAGCCATGCATATTCATTGCGTTTCAGCTTGTGAGGCACAAGTTATTATATAAGAAAAAAGACCCACAGTGGCTTCTCCTACAGCAGCAAATTACTTTTCTCTTTTTGATATTTGGCTCATTGGATGGAAACGGTGCTTTATTCGCAAATATTTTTTGCAATATTATAATTTTGCAAATAAGTTTAGTATGCATCTTTGGATGGAAACAACGCTATTGATTGATTGAACAGTTCTTTAACACTGACCGAATCTCTTGGTGTACAGCATTTCTCCCAGGTTATGGGGGGCGAGGGAGTAGACGGCTAATATGCCTTCATCCGCGAAACCTCGCTGGCTGCTGGGAATAAACACAGCCAGAAGCTGCCCGTCTGCTGAAATATCACAGCTGGCGTCGTTGTAGATCTTACAGTGAGGAACCAGCACATTCACAGTGGCTGAAATCAAATAACATCAACAAAACTTATTGAACATTTGAACCCACATATTCATATATAGGCACATGCAAAAATGTATTTATAAGCTTAAATCGAACAATACTTGGAAATCATACCATTGCTGATCTCTGGGAGATCAAACTTGGTGAAATCCCACCATTGCAGTCTATAAGTGGTGTTGGCAATGTTGCTGGCCACAGCTGACTGTCCGTCACCTATAGATGCACCTGAAAGAGATTTATGGTCAGATTTATTTTAATTCACTTTTCCTTTTTAGAAAAAAGTGCTTCATAATATAAAATTAGATGTGAAAATTTCGTATACCTGCTAATACTCTGTTAATAGAAGAGTGAGTGGCCAGGCCTGACTGACCCCTTTCATGAAAGAGTCCAGCATAAGGCAAGTACTCTGGTAACAGGAACCTCCTTAAACACATATCCAAAAATATGTACATTATTAAACAGTAACATAAACATATTGACATTTCAAGCACAATTCAGTGTGGAGTTTGCTTTCTCTATTATATATGTACAGCTATAGAAAAAAAGAGGAGACCACTTGAAAATTCTCTAATATATGAATACATTTTAGGTTTTAGTCAGTAAACTACTGATATTTATTATAAATATAAAACAAAAAAAGTTAAAGACCATTATGTTTTCCATAATATAACACAAAAGGTGTAATGTTTTCAGGCATGATTATATTAATTGATCACAATGTTACATTTATGTTTAAGAAATAAATATTTAGAATTTGAAATGACAATAAATTAAAACATTTGTTATTCGGACCAATTGTACTTTTCTGAAAAAAACCAACAACAACAACGTTATCAGAAATAAACTACTAAAATTTGACTCAACCGCTACCTATAAATCCAGTCGTTTATACACAGTGTCTCAAAAAACAACAACCAATAATATGTCATACAAAAATAAGACAGCTTATCATACTACAGGAATAATAATGACTAAATTTCATACATGAAGAACAGCGCAATCTGTGCACTAGAATAATCCTTTTATTTACTCTCCTTGGCGATGGCGTAATGATGATGTATTTATTTTTAGCTGCATAGGGTTTAAATAAAAACGGTGTTTTGGAATGAAGATAAGAGTTTGATCAAAGGTTTACGAGAACTGAAAGGCTACAGTGCTTCACGTTTTCTTCGTGAATTTCAGACTAAAAACCGGACAAAAGGTGGATTGGATTACTTGTTGGTGAAAATTGATCACGCTGGATCAGTATGTGGTTTGGCGTGCAGTGGTCATCCACACACTGCCCATACTGATGAAAATGTTACTACTGTCGAAGACATGGTACTGAACCAAGAAGACAGAGAAGAAGAAGGTAATGGGGTGATATAAATCAGGTGAGGTGGAAAACATAATAATTAAAATAATTTAATCTATTTGTCATCTAATTACAAAATATAATTAAAGTTGGAGGTATTTTGCTAAAATTCTGACAGAATTCATTTTGCTTGGACACGTGTACAATAAATATTCATATCAGACATTTATAGAATAAATAAAACATTAACAATTTACTCAAACCCCTACCTATAAATTCTAAATAGACACTGACAATTTTCAAGTGGTCTCTTCCCTTTTCCATAGCTTTATAAACAGAAAATCCAGAACTTTTAAACAGTAGCACCGAACAAGAAATGCTACTTGTCACATCTGACACTGACCGTGGGACGAAGCGTCCAAGAGAAGGGGCTGACATTCGGGCGTTGCGAGGCATTCTGTGTCTTGTCCTGTCTCCAGGCTCCCTGTGAAAGTGAAAGAAAAGGAAAATAAACATATAAATAAAACCCAAAACCAACAGAATGAACACAGTACACATATCTGCAATTGAAACTGCATGGTAATATAGCTGCGTGCAAGCATGAAGTCAGGATACAATCAGTATCATCACACTCACTCAATGTCCTCATAGTCTCCATCACTGGCCTCTGGTGGCGTGGAGGAAGGGTTGTTGGACTGGCTGTCGGCTTGAGAGTTTGAGAGCGTCCGCAGGCGATTCTGCAGGGAACGCTGGCGTATGCTTTCTCTCCGAGACAAATACTGGATCATCCTTTGAGCATAGTAAGCAGCCGGAGACAGCCTGAGGAGAATTGGAAGAGAAACAGAGATCAAACTACCAAAATCAGTTCTGCGTTTATACAGTCAAGCCCAAAATAATTCATACCCCTGGCAAATTCTGACTTAAAGTTATTGTTCAAATGCAAATAAAAGTTTTTTCCCACAATGATGCCTCTTGTACATCGTCGTATTACCTTATGGGAGAAGCCTGTGTCATTTCCGGTCAAAAAAAAACTTGCTGGTTGAATAAAAGTAACTTTAAGTCAGAATTAATAAGTTAATTTCTGGCTTGACTGTACATTCAGACTGAAACTGGAGTGTATCTGTATACCTGGCTGGATCAGGGTATATGGGATGATCTCTGGATCCAGACATATCATACCGAGAGAATGGAAACAGTGAGGATTCCAGTAACCTCCTGAGGCAAAACATAAGACACAAATAAGTGACAGGAATGACAAATCGAAAGGTGTGGCCACAATTACCATTGCTCAGTGAAGTGCAGTCAGTTCAATGGGAATGCACTTAATTGTCACACTGCCCAAAGGCAAGCAGCTTGCTTTGAAAATTAATTAATTAATCCATCACACACTGCTTGACAACTGACTTCACCTGTAAATTTTGCTAATATCACCACACTAGGACTGCACAGTTAATTGAAATGAAATAAAGATCGCATTTTAGCAAAAAACGAAATTCTCATGCACAAGTTGTAAGTAAAACATCAGCTGAGATCAGTAGTAAATTTCCTCTGGAAGGGCAGAGGGCGCTCTTATGCAAAACAGCAAATATGAAACAAAGAGGAGACACAGAGTCATAGTTTACTGAGAAGCCACACAAACAGCTGTCAAATCGCAGAACAATTCTCTTCAATTTCAGGATTGCACTATTTAAATCATCTGCGATCTTTTGCAAAACTTATCAGAGAACTTTGGCTCTGTGTAGTAAACACTGCTCCATCTGCTGGAGATTTACAGTTAATTACTGAGCCAGTTTTACTGTCAAAATGCGCATTAAAATTGCCTTTGATTAATTCTGCAGCCCTAGACCACACCTTAATCAAAACTGAAAACTTTTTCTTCCCCACCTTCTGAGTGAGTCCTCATCGGGATTATCAACAGGCACCTCTGGGTTTAAGGCATCTTCCGTTGCCTCAGAAGAAGCACTGACCGTTGGTTGCCGATACACGCTTTCCCATTGCCCGGTTTCTTGATTGTACACCAGACCCATAGGCTGTTGGCCCTGCAGACCAGAAGAGGCCTCGCCCAACTCCATGGGCCTCATCTCAGGGGCCTGTGCCTCAACTCGTACACTCTGACCCGGATCCTCAAACGGAGGCACTGAAAGTGGCCAGGATGGTCCTTCTTGAGAGGAAGAGGAAGAAGAGGTCTGACCAGAACGTTCCCAGCGCTGGGTGTCATGGTTGAAGGTGAGGAGGTTGTGGCACGAACGGCAGCGATTAGGGTGGTTTTGAGAGGGGCTAGCAACCGCACCTCCATTTCCAGCGTGGGAAGAGCCGTTATGTGAGGGTCCGGGCCGTTCTGTGTCCATGCTACTGTTGAGCAGCTCCTGCATGGGTCCCGGTCCACCTGCCACCTCTCGACTACCACCAGGTCGCTCCAGTTCCTGCATGCGCTCATATTCCATGAAGTAACGGCTTAGGTTGCATTGCAGGACATTGCGTATGGAGGCAGGGTTGTTGCGTTGGGTGTTGTCATAAAAAGGGTGGTGACCACTACTTGTTCCATCATTGGGTCGTCCCCGGTTGGGCTCCGTGCCAGGGAGCACAAGGCCCCGGCCTTCTGTTGCAGATGTGTATATGGGTGACGAAGATGAACCATCGGGAAACCTGCGCAAAGAAAGAAGATCCATAGAAGAGGAGCTCGTCCTAGGAGGGGGAACTACACCCCTTCCACTGCTGGTTTCTACCCCAATGGCACCCAACCCATGTTCATGTCCTGTGCTCAGCAGACTACCTGACCAATCAGCCCCTGGGAGATGTCCAGGGGCCTCAAGATGGCCGGGTACCTGTGATCCTAAGGGATCAATAGTCCTAAGAGGCAGAAGACCCCGGTGTGCTGAGTTCCCTGCAGTCCCGCTAAACACACTGCTAAAAGCAGAAGGTCGGTCCGAGGTGCGGGTCTGACTAGGAGCGGGCGAGAAGGCAGAGGGACCCGACTGAGTTTGTGGTTGTGTCGAATCTGAAGGCTGGAGGCCTGTTGGATTCTGTGTGAATAAATTCCGTGAGGCGGCACATCGACTGCATAGGCAACCCAGACCCAAATGCTGTGTGCAGCCCTGTAAGGCAGGGCGGTCAGCCGGTTCTGTCCGCACCGGGTACTGGAACCGGGGTATGCTGGGAGGCTCCCGGGGTTCTGGCGCAGGGCGGGACTGATCATTAGCCTGTGCCCCTGAAGAGCGAGAGGACAAAATGTGGAGAAAATTGTGCAGGATTGGTGTGCGACGTACAGGCGGAGAGCGTAAAAGAGAACGCTGCCGAAATAAAGCCATCTCCATACTATCCATGGGGACCTCCGAGTCATCTTCATTCTACAAAAATACAGCAAAACATTTGTGAAATAATATTTATGACTTTATAAAAAGGGGAAATGAAAAGGTATTGCAGCTATTTTGACAGTAAAAAGAGTAGCTTGTAACCTGCTGGTTTGATGGGTTCACAATAGCAGTCAATAAATTATGACCAAGTGGATCAAACCTCACCAACCTGATGAAAGAAGAGAACTTATTTAATACATAAAGTCTGCAACACATTTTACTTTTGCAATGTGTCATTTTTACATAAAAACAGGACATGCACTGTATTACTTGATTTTGTCCCCTAGAAATGTATGTGTTATTAACAACCATATATTAACTAAAGGAATAGTTCACCCAAAAATAAAAATACTGTCATGATTTACATTTGAAGAAAGCAGGAAACCTGTATCCATTGACTTGCGTAGTATTTGTTACTTCTACTATAGAAGTCTACGGCTACAGGTTTTCAGCTTTCCTCAAAATATCTTCTTTTGTGTTCAACTCAAAGCCTTGGAACCACTTGAGGGTCAGTATATAGTAAGCAAATGTAATTTCTTTGGTGAACTATCCCTTTAAAATGGTCTAATGAACTCGCATAATAAAAGTAGCAACACGTATTTAATAAAAAGAAAATGGGGTCAGATTTTAATGCATATTGTCACTCCTAAACACTATTTGATCCCCACCGGACACGCTCGGTCTCACTGGCCGTCTTGACTACAGCAAAAGGCTCTGGTCGGCTCCAGTCCCAGAAGTGAAGCTCATTGTTGGTGGCGATGAGGAGGAGCTGAGCCGTGGGGTGAAACGCTAGAGAAGCGATGGCAACATTGCTTTCCGTGAACCAGCTCTCACTACCACCCTGAGAATGGGGGAAAAAACAATCACAGCATTTAATTAAACTCCAATGCCTGGGCCTCTTAATACTTGCTATACACAATTAGAAGTGTGATTAAAACAGAAAACTGCATTGAGCTGCTACTAAACGAAATGAATATCAAACACCAAGTAACACAGAAGATAAGAATGTTTGCAAAAGGGGAAGGTCCACATAACTTAGGAATAACTACTACATTAAATACCACTGATGCTCACATGCAAGTCCCAAATGCGAACTTCTCCATCAAGGCACCCAGAGGCAACCAAGCCAGGGATGGTTGGGTGAAAGGTCACACACCAAGGTGTGCGTCGATGGCCCACTAAAGAGTGCAGGCACTTTCCTGTTTTCACATCTGTGATGTAGATGTTATGGTTGACGTGTGTTGAGGCCACAAGATTCCTTTAAAGAAATGTAAATTCCATGTTAGTATAAGTAATTGAGCATCAAGTGTTTTCTAGTTTGTGCTGTTTTTTTTTAATTGAAATTGATTGTTACCTGTCTGGACTGAAGGCCAACAGAAAGGTTGATCGTGGATTATCTGGCAACTCTACTTTCTGTAGAAATAATTGAGAGACATAAATATTTAGACATTATATTAATTTGCATGACCATTTTTGAAATTAAAAGCAGTTCTTAACAAACGTGCCACTAATTTTAATTATGCAACGAATATAATTATATTAAAATAATGGCTATCAAGTTATGATGTTTAATTTGCCTACTGTAATGAGTGTATTAATTACTGAACTAAAACTCCATCTATAATTAAATTCTAAATATGCTAAAAATGAAAATCAAGATATTCTGAAGAATATGTTAAATTCAGGACCTTATTTTTATGTTACGTAAAAATGACATTAATATTTTTGTGGTTACAAAATTTTTTGTGTAGGTCACAATCCCTGAAGCAAAATAGTTTAATTTTCCAAATATTTCAATGTCCTGACAATTTTCCAATGTGTTGTAAAATTTGAATTTTTTTTTTTTGTTTTCATGTATAATATTTAATTTCTAAACACACCATTATCATTAATATTTCAAAATCCCATCTAGATAGGTAGGCTGTCAGACTGGGGAACTAAATAATTTAACTTCCCAAATGGTTCAACTATTTACAAATCAATACACTGAAAGCCAAACACTCGTTAAATACAAAACATTCATAAATCGAATCATTATTAATTATTTGATAAGTAAAATCTGAAAAAATGTTGCTGAAAGAAAACTTTAATAATTAAATGCTGCAAAAACACATTTAGCAAGAACTGAAGCTGGTCTATATATGCATGTCTGTTGAGTGTAGGCTAGAGAGAACCATTACGGATGTTAAAGCTGATACACTACCTGGCTCTGCCATTTCATCCAGCGCGTTCTGTCTTCCACCAGCTGCTGCAGGAGCCGCTGAGAGCCCAGAATACGAGCTCCTCGCTCTCGACCCGACAGGATCAGCACAGAGTTTCTGTTCTGCACAGCCATTTTTCTCTCTCTAGTGCTCCACGGTCCGGCCGGCCTTCCTCACACGCGGACCGGACACTAACTCAGCAGCACGCCGGCCATGCAGACTGGACAACAGCCACAAAAATTGAGCTTAAATCAACAAACACTCCTCTACAGTGCAGCAAAACACTGGCACATTCAATCTTGAAATACCAGTGCTAGCTCATTCCTTGACTGCATTACTAAACATATTTCAGATATGCAACTTAAATGACAGCTTATTTCAAATAATAATAAGACTTACTATGTGACAACACTTCCATTTTAAAGCTTTAATAGTATATGCAATAACAGTGTCCGGTGGCTGCAGCTGTTCAAAAGATACAATGATGGCTACAATAGGCCCTCAATCAACCCATAAAACAGCCTTTTGACAACAGACCTGAAAAGGAAAAGCCCTCTGGGTGTTTTGCTACGATATTACACTAGAATTTACCTCTGGCTTGGTCACATTATATTAAAAAAACAGACCAGGAAGATCTCGTGGTGTTGTGGACAATTAAAGCCCTATCAGATGTGCTGAACCATGTAAACAAACAAGCCATTTAAACCCACACCGTGTCAGTGAAATCTTCGTTCGCATTTGATCAAAAACAAACCCAAACCTTGAAATATTCACACAAACAGAGTCGATAAAGGCATTAAATGCGTTTTCTGGTCGTGTAACTAACAATTACTCGCTGCCGTGCCCGCCCAAATATGGAAACTGAACTGAAAGCTACTGTGCTAGCTACCGTTTACTCGCTTTAAAAATAGATTTAATTAAACGCATGTCATTCCTAACAGTCACGTAATCACAACACAAAGACCACATTTGTTAAAAAACAGATTAAACCGCGAAACCATTGATATTTTACAGACCTGTTTTGTTGTGTTTGTCAGTGAAATGTCATCGAAGGCGCTGTTAGCCGCTTAGCCTGTTAGCCGAGCTGGATCGTTATTACCCGACCTGGACTGACAACCGACCGATCCGAAACGCCGAGCTCATTACATTCACGTCATTTAGAAGAATATCAACCAAACCGTTTGGATAATCGGGACATTGAGAAAATGTATTGTGTTGGCTGTAGGTGAAATTATGCTAGCTAACTGGTTTGAGGGTAGCTCGGCGTAGGCAGGTATACTAATCGAGAGCTGGGAGAATAGAGCTACTTTAGGTCTGTTAATCGATTGCAGAATGAATTTTACCTCAGGGCTAATAACAGGTGGAGTGTGTTATTATTTTATAACTTTCTGGCCATTGGGGTTAATATATATATATATATATATATATATAGGTTGTGTTACTATATATTTTCCGACTCCACTCTTACTGTATGTGCCTCCCAGCCCACTTTTTCTGATAGCAACAAAGATTCCACACAGAAATAATTTGGTTTAAAAATACCACATTTATTTAAGCTTTAAATAATTACATTCTGGGAAATAAATGTGCAACTGTATCGGTAGAATTGTGCTTTAAAATACAGAGATCAAACAATTCTAAAACATTTCTAATACAAAGCACTCATTTGTACCATTATGCAACAATGACATTTGTACAGCATAAACTATCCATAGATAACACACAATCATTAGTGTGACTACTCACATGTACTAATTGAATGACTCAAGATTGACAGTCATTTTATTTTTGAGCAAATCTGTTGTGCTTCCTTTAAAAGTCTGTGAATAAGTGTGCATTGCTTCTTGCATTTAAACATTACATGATATTTTGGAAAGAAAGCGCGGCGAATCACATTCTTGAAGTCTCTACAACTCAAGCATGACATTTAAAAAGCAATCAAGTTGGATACAATATGCACCCTTTCCTTTGAAAAGTAAAAACTCTCAGTTTACTTAATTCTCAACATTACGTTAGTTCTAAATGTCATATTAAATCGCCCTGTCAGTAAGTCTAGTTGTGCTTAGCCCGACCTCCTTTCAGGTAAGTCTTCCAGCGTTTCACATAGTCCCTAAAAATGGGGGCGCCGTCGATTGAGGCGAGCAGCTGTAACTGGTTGATGTGTGTGGTGTGATAGTCCCATCGTGCTAAATTAGGGGCAACACCCAGGGTAAAGTGTCTCAGGTCATAAACTGTTCCCGAGCCTGTATCAAACAATGGCAACATGGCCTTGAGGGACTCCAGTCCTTGACTGAACAGTATTCCCGCTTCCCGACCAAGTTTGTTGCCTGCAGTCTCCGCCACATCGTACAGCCCAATCAGGGAGTAGATAAAGCCATTAAGGACAAATGAACTTGGCATTGTGGGGTATTCCTCATACCAGTCAAATTTATTCATGAATGTAGCCTTGACACCATGTTGTTCTGGAGTCCTCTTGAAGGGGGATGTTGCTCGAATTGCGGCCCCAAGGTACGAGGGGTTGTGCGTCACTAGGTACGCCCTTACTAGTGTTGACATGGCTTGGCCTTGGGCCATAGCAGAGTACCATCCAGGCTCCAAACTCTTGAACCCCTCTCCTAATTTACGGGTCACCTTGATTGGCCACCCTCCATGTTCATCCTGGTTATGAAGAAGCCAATCGCTGGCAGCAAAGAAGGCAGCCATGTGTGCAGTGGAAGACACAGTTATATTGCTGATGAAGCCAGAACCTTTAAGAACCAGCTGAACCACACGCCGAGGCATGATTTTGGTTGCTTTAACCACTTTGGTGTTGGACAAACCAACTCCTTTACGTAAGTCTGTCACTAAATCACGACTGACGGTGCTCCATGTGGCTCGTGGGCCAATACCGTAAACGACTTCTCTGTCTTTAAAGGAAAGAAGAAGTGGACTAGTGATGTAATGGATGATGTAAGGAGGTCCTTTTTCTGTGGTCTCCAGAACAACGGAGACGCTACCATTAGAGATGAACTTCACATCGAAGGTCAGGACGAAATCTTTTGCATTGTCCAGGACTAAAGAGACACCTTCAGAGTTCTCTATGGAAAGAATATCATCGATGTTAATTAAAAGCAAAACAAGCAAGTCCATTCAAATTTTTAAGATTTTCAAAATGGAGTTCATACCTGCTGTGACAAAATGGTGCACAAACCCAGAGCGTCCTTGATCTTGGATCTTGGAGAGCATGCAGCCCTTAGGGACATCCCACGGACTTGAGCCACCCTCTTTTTCCTCTAACATGCCATAGATCTTTATGTCAGGAGGCTTCTCTGTGAGGTTCTTGCTGTAGTGGCTCAGCCCATACTGAGCTATCTGGATGGGGTAAAAGTACCCCTGAGGGCCCCACTGGGTAGAGATCGGAACACCTGTGAACGATAAAACACAAAAGGTTGATGCCAGAAACGGGATGACTCAGTAATTAATAATGCCATGATGGACAGAGGCCATTGGGCAAATTTGGTCAGGTTGCCGGGGTTAAACCCTACTCTTTTTTGAAGGACATCCTGGGATTTTTCACGACCACAGAGAGTCGGGACCTCGGTTTAACGACTCATCCGAAAGACGGCACTCACTGAGCAGCAGAGTCCCCTTCACTATACTGGGGCGTTAGGACCCACGCAGACTGCAGGTTGAGTGCCCCCTGCTGGCCTCACTAACACCACTTCCTGCAGCAATCTAGCTTTCCCATGTGGTCTCCCATCCACTACTTAGCTTCAGTGGGCGACTATGTGAGAGTTGCAGAGAGCTAGCTGCTGGGCAGTATGAATCCATTGAAGCCAAAGGTAGCCAATTCTTCTCCTGGAGAGCCATCCTCCCTTGCAGACTCCCATTTCAACTTTGCTTCAACACACCTGCCTGTAAGTTTTAGCTTAACCCAAAACTCTTATTATTGTAGCTGTAGTGTGTTTGACTGGGACTGAAGCTGAACTCTGCAGGACACCAGTTTTTTACGGCTATATTCTACTTAATTTTATTCTGCTTATGCCTTGCTAATTTCTCTTCACTTTATAAACGCATGTACATCAAAACAGAGAGAGCTTTGGTAATAACTAAGGAAACATTTGCTTACTACAATAAAGAATGGGAATCTACATCAAGAAAATTGTGTTCCGCCAAGTTTTTGGACACACTCAGAAGTGCAAAATGTAAACCAATTCACCAGTTTTATAGTAATACTTTTTGAAAAACATCTTACAAACACACTGAACAAAATGGACTAATGTGTAGCTATATTTAGAAACACTTTGCGTGTCTGGGAAGCTGAAAATATGTAATCCATTATATTCTGTCTCAAGCACTAAAGTGGAAGCCGAGCACAGATACAGAGGGAGTGGATCAAATAAATGAACCATCTTATCCGTAAGTGACAGGATATCAATGAGCTGCCACAAGAAATCATTTCCAATTATGGTTGTTTTCTTTATTTGTAGTGTGAGTCCTTACAGTTTATTGAAAATCAGTATATATATATATATATATGTATATATGATACAATAAAACTATAGAGATCAATGGGAATCAGGCTCCTGTGTCCCAAATTGCCATAGTGCATTGCACTGTAACGACACATTCCCATTCTCTATACTAACTTCTAGCAAGAAGTGTCATCAAAAGTGGAAAACATTGGCCAGAAAAGTAAATTTACACACAAAAGGACACCCAAGTGGTGCTTCAGGATGCCATCTTTAATTTTTTAACTCAACTATCAGAAATGGAATGCACAGGATTGTGGGATATCCTGGACACATCTATGCTGCCTTTACAATTTTACCAGAAGAAGGTACCTCCTGAGACAAGAAGTGAAGCAGAATTTTGCTTAAGACATGCCTTGATGCCTTCCTTAATTGTATGCTGCCTTTTTTGGAAGGCGGCATTTTAAACCCTTCTGATGTAGCCATTGAATTAAGTGTCCACTACTTAATTCAGTACTCTTGCAATAGACTGAATTGTAACATCCTAAGATGATTACTGAGACCTGATTTATTTAGTTTTTCCCTATGTATGCTGTTGGAGAAAATGTATACAAGTATGTCATTAAAACTTCAACACAATAAATAAACTTAGGGCTGTGCAATATGACGATATATATTTGTAGTGAGTGGGGCGGGGCCGAGAGCCATGGGAACAAATCAAGGTCATTCGCACAAGTGATAACTAACAGCCGCACCGGTCTCGAGTCCCACTGAGGAGTTCTGGATGATAAAAGAAGGAGAGACAGCAGTGGAAGCCCAGCAGGCACAGGACGTCAGCATGATGTCAGATTGAAGTTGTACAACAAAGTCATGGGATGTGCATTTTGGGTGGAAATGAAATTGGGTTGACGTCAGGACCCAACATCAGGCTGACGTCAATGTCCAACGCCAGACAGACTTTGCATTTTGGTTACTTTCCAACGGAACCTAAAAACAACTAAATATCAACGTCTAATGATGTTACAGCTTGACGTTGTGTGGACATTACCACTTTGACGTCTATCCGACGTTGGATTTTGGTTGTCATACCTGACGAATAAATGTCAGATGTCAATATGATGTTGGATTAAGATGTTGGTTCGACGTAGGATTTTGGTCACTTTCCAACACAACCTAAAATCAACAAAATATCAACGTCATTACACGTCGTTATTGGACGTCTAAATGACATTGTCCTTAGATGCTGGCAACTTAAATCTAACCTAATATTCACGTCTTATGATGTTGTGTGTCTGCTGGGAGACGAGAAAGGAAAAGGCCTGGACACTTTATGCTTTGCTTTTGGTTTCAGTTTGGCGGCAGTCTCTGTTAGGAGCTGCCGTCTGTTTGTTTTACTTACTTACTTACTACCAGGGTCATTTTATATCGAGGTTGATATTTAGCCACACCATGTTGGTGTTTCCTAACATCTAGTTTTTTTATGAGGTGGGTCGTTAGCCCAACGCTCAACCCCCACACTACGGACAATTTAGCTTACCCAATTCACCTATAGCACATGTCTTTGGACTGTGGGGGAAACCGGAGCACCCAGAGGAAACCCACGCCAACACCTGTTTGTTTTGTTTTTCATAAATAAATTATTTAATAGTTCATCAGTTCTCCGCCTCCTTCTTCCCGATGGCCAAGTGGCCATCTAACTTCATTACAATATTGTTTGGACAAAATAAAAAATATCTATAATTTCATACTGTGCTCTACGGCTTATCGCGGTGTCGCAAAATGCATTGTTTCCGGTAATAATTTTTCAGAATTTATATGAGCGAGTATTACACACCATTATGGGGATGTAGACAGAAACATTTGGAGAAAGTTGCAACTTCAAAAGTACATGTTTACATTTTATCTATTTATGTTGGACCTGTAATCATTTGTTTTTGAAAAGTGTATGATATTTAATTCATATTTATTTATTTCTACATTCATAATCAAACATTTGCCCTGAAGATCTGAATAAAGTGAAACAATATGATCACATATGAATGAGTCGAGTTTTGTGTATATATGTTGAAATTTGTCATATGTAGTCAATGTATATAAACTATTAATTGATTGAATTAACACATATCAGATTCAGGATATGAAATTACTTATATTGTTATATGAGATTATGTTCTACTACAGGGACAGGGATGGCTTCACCAAATTTTAGTAATCTACCTTCCACACCACTGATGCATTTCACCCGATCCCGCACTTCCACATTGTAGCCCTCAAACGACATGAAGACCCCGTCCGGGTGGTAAGGCTCCCTCTGGGCATACACCCGGGAGTAACTATGGGAGAACTCGAACCGCTCCATCCCATCATACTGGACCAGTCGCCCATAGACGTCAAAGTACTTTTCCACCCAGCTGAAGGGCAGATACACCTCGCCCCCCTCCCGACGGCCTTTTATGAGAACATCTTCATTAATAAGGCAGTCGATCTGCTCGTAAGCAACCTCTCTGGACCCAGGAGGTGCCTCAGGGGCCTGTCCTCCGTTCTCCTCTTCTTTCTCCGGGGTGGGGGCTGCAAAGTCCAGAGGTCTGATCGGCGAGAGCAGGTCTTTGTCACTGGAGCATTTGTTCCACAGCAGTATAGTGATGAGGGCAAACACAGCACAGATGACTATCAGAGTCTTGTGATTGATTCGAGCCACCAGACAGCGCATTGTCAGATCCCAGCCATGAGGAACACCTCAGCAAACCCTGTTGGAGCAATTCAGGTGCAGAATCTGCAAAGGTAAATATGGGTGCACCATTTTAAAATATGACCAAAAATTTGACAAACCATGAAGCCTGATCATTTAAATGTGAAAATATCATACATTAATGTGATGTTACATGATATATAGATTCAACTTGTGGTCAAATTGTGAATGAGAAACTATCCTGAGCACTAATCCTTCAGCATGTCAGCACATAGGCTGCACGCAGGCGAATGATTATAAAATCTAATCGCATCAGTCTAAATTGAAGCTCATGTGATTTTGAATGCTACCGAGGGCGTTGAATAACATGAAGAGAGTAAATACAGGGTAAAATCATATTCAAGCTCACCTGAAGCCGGCGTGGCGTCCGCGCGGGCGTCTATAACGCATTATATTGAAGAAGACAAAGAAAAAATAAATGCAGAGATTCCTCTCGCTGCAAATCTGCAATATAGTAACCGCTGTGCTGTGCTGCACTGGCCAATAGGAGGTGACGAAACTCCGTGGTAGCCAATCTTATGTCAGATAGGTGTGATATAACTGAATATTATAACTGATAAACACACGACGACTCCCGTTTTGTGGCAAGCTTATCAACAAATAAATATGTTTTATAATTCCGAATACTGTGTATATAAAACATTTGATAGTTTTTGTTTGGTAATGATAGGATTTCTGATTGTTGTTGATATTATTATTATAACTTAAATATTTACAGAATTCTGCGGTTAATTAAAATATGACACGTTCATGGGTCAACCTTCTGATTTGAATATTAACGGAAATTTGAACGATGATGGCGTTTTAATGAGCTCATAATATAAGGTGCTGCTTTGTGTTGCGTTGCCGCATATAACCGCAAGATGTCTCTATAAACCAAGAAAACGGATGTCTGACTTTATAACTGTTTATTACTGAGGAAATATGACATTTCCCTCAATTTGGAAAAAGAACACAATGTTACAAGTAAGTGACATCTAATATTACATTCAAACAATGAGAAACAGTATTTCATAAACTGCACATAGGCATCTTCATGCTTTAAAATGACCACATACAGATGTGGTTCTCAACAAGTAACTCAACAGGTACAAACATCAACAGTTAATTAAAAAGATACTCGTTATTTGTATTTACATGTGTGGAAACTAATTTTCCCCATTTATTTGTTATTTGTATATTCTACAGTAAATTCATTCATTTATTCATTTTCTTTTTGGCTTAATCCCTTTATTAATCTGGGGTCGCCACAGCGGAATGAACCGCCAACTTATCCAGCATATGCTTTACGCAGCGGATGCCCTTCCAGCTGCAACCCATCACTGGGAAACATCCATACACACTCATTCACACTCATACACTACGGACAATTTAGCTTACCCAATTCACCTGTACCGCATGTCTTTGGAATTGTGGGGGAAACCGGAGCACCCGGAGGAAACCCACGCGAACACGGGGAGAACATGCAAACTCCACACAGAAATGCCAACTGACCCAGCCGAGGCTCGAACCAGCAACCTTCTTGCTGTGAGGCGTGCCACACCGTGCTGCCCCTCTACAGTAAATGACTTCATGCTATTATGTACAATACAATTTTACATGATGCATAATATGCAGAATGGCCATTTATAAAACAACATCAATTAAAAAATTATAAAAGAAAATAAGACATATGACGATGTGAATTATACAAAACATACAACAGACAAAAAAATATCAGTAAAAGCAGATTGTCAGATTATTTTATTAGTATTTAGGAAACAAAATAGATGAAGTAAGACCTAAAAACCCCTGAAGTATAAGAAATTAAAAGTTTTCTTTGTAAAAGTGGAACCCAAAATGCTCACACTGGGCCTTGATGACTTTGGCCAGAGCTGGAGAACCACAGTAAAACACGTGAACCTTTCCCTTCTTCTCCTCTGACACTTTCTGGAAAACCTGAAATGCATCAAGAATTAAATCATCAATAAATCATATTTTTGTTTTCTATCATTAAGTAAAAGTATGGCAAATTTTTTATTTTGTTGCTGTTTGAACGCATTCAACCGAATATGTGTTTAAACTACGAAAGCAATTCAGTGTAATGTTTAAAACACCAAAGTTACACCAAAGTCTGCTTGTTATCTGATGGGACAGTTCACAATTTCTTTTAAATTCTCTCATTATTTACTCTTCTTCCACTTGTTTCAAATCTTAATGAGTTTTTTCTTCTGTTGAACATAAAAGAAGATATTTGGAACCATTGACTTCCATAGTGGGCCTCACGGTGGCGCAGTGGGTAGCACGATCGCCTCACAGCAAGAAGGTCGCTGGTTCAAGCCTCGGCTGGGTCAGTTGGCATTTCTGTGTGGAGTTTGCATGTTCTCCCCGTGTTTGTGTGGGTTTCCTCCGGGTGCTCCGGTTTCCCCCACAGTCCAAAGACATGCGGTGTAGGTGAAATGGGTAAGCTAAATTGTCAGATGTGTATGTATGTGTGTAAATGAGTGTGTATGGATGTTTCCCAGTGATGGGTTGCAGCTGGAAGGGCATCTGCTGTGTAAAACATATGTTGGATAAGTTGGCGGTTCATTCCGCTGTGGCGGAAAATGAAAATGAATGAATGAATGACTTCCATAGTACATTTTTTTTCCTACTATGAATGTCAATGGCTACTGTTTACCATCATATTTTGTTTGTGATTAACAGAAAAAAAGAAATTCATAATGATTTGGGACCATTTTAAGGTACTAAATGGTGAGTACATGTTCATTTTTGGGTGAACTGCCCCTTTAATACCTGCGCAGAATAAAATAAAACAACCAATCAAAACACTATGCTTTTTTTTTTTTTTACCTTTGCCCAATCTGGCCTGCCAGGCTGAGTACGTGTGCGAAGCCCAGTGATTGAATCTCTCTTCTCTTTCTTGGCCAGAAGATCTAGAGCCATCTGCAGACCTATGGCCTTCATATCATTCTTACTGAGGGCTGATGTCATGTACATGTGCATTTCCAAAAACCGACCTGAAAGCGTCAAAACAAGCATGACTGCTGCCTATTCGGTGCCAAACCCATTTCTTCATTTTATATTTATATTTGCTTTACCCTCTGGCTCTTCATCTGCCTGGTCCATCTCCAGTTTGGTCAAGAGACTCACAAACCATTCAAAGGACTTCTGATCACGGTTGATCCAAATAAAGTCCACCTGCAGCAGGGCAAGAACTGTCACTCTCAAGATCGACCAATAGCAATCCACAACATCTAACCATCCAATCAACTCCCATAAAGAAGTTTATTTGCTTTGATGAGAAGTCGTTTCACTCATTCTCAGTTTAGTTCATTCCAATTAGCTTTATAGCTGTTTGTATGCTAATGTAAAAATTACATTCAAAAATATTTTTATTAGGCAGCACAGTGGCTCAGTGGTTAGCACTGTCGCCTCACAGCAAGAAGGTCGTTGGTTCGAGTCCCGGCTGGGCCAGTTGCCATTTCTGTGTGGAGTTTGCATGTTCTCCCAGTGTCTCCTCCGGGTTCTCCGGTTTCCCCCACAGTCCAAAGACATGCGCTATAGGTGAATTGGATGAACTAACTTGGCTGTAGTGTATGAGTGTGTGTGAATAAGTGTATAGGTGTACTGGGTTGCGGCTGGAAGGGCATCCACTGCATATGCTGGAATAGTTGGTGGTTCATTCCGCTGTGGCGACCCCTGATAAATAAGGGACTTGAAGGGCAGATCCGCCAACTTATACAGCATATGTTTTACGCAGCGGATGCCCTTCCAGCTGCAACCCATCTCTGGGAAACATCCATACACACCCATTCACACTCATGCACTATGGACAATTTAGCTTACCCAATTCACCTATACTGCATGTCTTTGGACTTGTGGAGGAAACCGGAGCACCCGGAGGAAACCCACGCCAACACAGGGAGAACATGCAAACTCCACACAGAAACGCCAACTGACCCAGCCGAGGCTCGAACCAGCGATCAGCAACCTTCTTGCTGTGAGGCGAACATGCTACCTACTGCGCCACTGTGAGGCCTAGATTGATACATTTTAAAATAAAGATTACACGAGCTGGATTCACTGGTCAGATCCACTAGTAGCACACTGAGGACATCTGCTGGTTACAAGTGGTAAATGCCGAATGAAAAACAAACTAAAAATAAGACGATTTTTGGGCGGCACGGTGGCTTAGTGGTTAGCACTGTCGCCTCACAGCAAGAAGATTGCTGGTTTGAGTTCCGGCTGGGCCAGTTGGCATTTCTTTGCGGAGTTTGCATGTTCTCCCTGTGTTGGCGTGGGTTTCCTCCTGGTGCTCCGGTTTCCCACAGTCCAAAGACATGCGCTATAGGTGATTTGAATAAACTAAATTGGCCGTAGTGTATGAGTGTGTGTGTGAATGAGAGAGTGTATGGGTATTTCCCAGTACTGGGTTGCGACTGGAAGGGCATTCGCTGCGTAAAACATATGCTGGAATAGTTGGCGGTTCATTCCGCTGTGGTGACCTCAGATAATCACACAGTGTAACTGGGCTTTATACAGTACAAATAAAACAAGCAACTTTACAGTGCTATATAAACAAAAAAGCAGAGCTCATACAAATAAACCAATATTGCTCTTATCAGAAAGAGAACTTCACTGGGAATCACATTTACCTTCCTCAGCTTCATTTCATTGTCTTTGATGGTTTCACACCAGGAGTAGCTGCAGTTGGGGCAGTTCTGCTTTCTCATACGATAGCTGTAAAATGAGACCATAAGATTTTTTAAGGATTTTTTAAGGTTATATGTGGTATTATTATTATTATTCAAAGAACTGTGGAGTTTGCATGCATGTGTCTCACCGGCACATGATGCTCTGCAAAATGGATGCGAACGGAGTGATACCGATTCCAGCGCCGATAAGCACTGTATGCTCAGACGCAAAGATCTGTCGGGTTGGGGTGCCGAAAGGTCCATCCACATAACACTAACATAAAAATAAAGGGAAAGCCACATGTGTACAGTTCATTAAAAACAACCTATCAATCAGATGACATTTTCTGAATAAAGTGAGGAGGGATCCTGGAAACGGAGACATTAAAATGGTCATATTATTCTCAGTCAGTACATTTACATGGACACAAATACTCCGATTTTAATATGATTAAGACAATGCTCTGATTAAGAGTCGACCATGTAAACAGAGATTTTTGATGACCTTAATCCGACTGAAGTCACGGTCAAATTGAATTAAGATGTACAGTATTACCGTCATGTAGGACATTTTGCCGAATATTCAGGCAGGATAGTCCATAGTCACGGCTGTTTGACACTGTATTCTACATACATAATGTGGTAATGAGCAGAACCTGACCAAAAGTCATGGGCTACTTCAACAGATTCTCAAAGACGACCTATTTCTGGACATAAAATGGCAAATTTTGCCAAATGAAAACAAGTTTGCATTCCTGCAGCAATAAATGAATGATAATGAAAGATCATGCTTACTCTTTTACTGTTTAGCTTCCATCTGCGAGCATAGGCGTCTATTAAAATACACACTATGAGTCTAATTTTACTTTACTTTCAGGCTATATGTAGATACAAACACCTATTTTGCAAGACAATTGACTTTTGAACACTTGTGTGCATTGGTAGTCTAAATCTGCCATGGTTTTAGATTGCCGATTAGGTATTTTCTTGTATATTCTGCTGGAATGATCATGCATTCCCAAGAGCACGAACCATTATAGGGGTGGTTAAATGTATATTTATATTATCTATTATTGTTGTTCTTAATATTACTATTTAAAATACAGATCAGTGCAAATTATTGTCCACTAGATCCCCCACGCATCTTCTTTTTATGTACTTCAGAAGAATCGGGTGTTATTTAGGTGGTCAAACCCTCCCAACCCCCCAATAAGTCACACCCTGGATGTACTTTTTGTTTTAATAGCATCCCATTAACTGTAACATATTACCTACCTTAATGTTACAATATCTGTGGTTTTCACTTAATTTTGCCGTCAGCTGAAAGACACAGGAAAATAGTTCTGCTTATTGTGTATTGTGCATGTACACAGGATCTATACACTACTTTGTTCAGAAAGAAAACTGACTTCTCTGGTGGCTGGAGAAGCGTCTCCTAGTTCGGCCTGGGCTACTGGGTCACAAACGGGGTTCTGGGAGTTTCTTCGGGTCCTGTTTGTCCGGTACATGGTGAGTTCAACAGCATCATCCTTATTAGATGCCACAGATCCACTGCAGCTTGCGGACCGGAACATTTCTTCCTGCATGGAGAAGTGCAAATGCAACATTTGGGTTAACATTTATTTCAAGATTGGGTAAAATAGCTAACTAAAATCATAAAAATAAAAGTGCTTTTATTATTAACAAATAAAATAAACTGTTAATATAAACGTTATATTTAAAATTTTAAAATCATTCTCCAAAATATTTCACATTTTTAATTTATTTAAATTGTACATATTAAACCCCTATAGTTACTCAATTACAATAAAATAACAAAGTTATTAATAAAAAATAATAATAATTATTATTATTATCAATATTTATTTTGTTTATTATATACACAGTGCATCCAGAAAGTATTCATAGCGCTTCACTTTTTCCACATTTTTTTTATGTTACAGCCTTATTCCAAAATGGATTAAATTAATTTAATTCCTCAAAATTCTACACACAATACCCCATAATGACAATGTGAACAAAGATTTCTTTTTTAAAATTGTTGCACATTTATCAAAAATAAAAAACCTGAAAGATCACATGTACATCAGTATTCACAGCCTTTGCCTTTCACAGCAGCTTAACTGGAGTTCACCTGTGGTAAACTCAGTTGATTGGACACGATTTAAAAAGGCATACACCGGTCTATATAAGGTCCCAGGGTTGACTGCATGTCAAAGCACAAACCAAGCATGAAGACAAAGGAATTGTCTGTAGACCTCCGAGACAGGATTGTCTTGAGGCACAAGGCTGGGGAAGGTTACAGAAAAATTTCTGCTGCTCTGAAAATTCCAATGAGCACAGTGGCCTCCATCATCCGTAAGTGGAAGATGTTTAACCACCAGGACTCTTCCTAGAGCTGGCCGGCCATCTAAGGTGAGTGATCGGGACAGAAGGGCCTTAGTCAGGGAGGTGATCAATAACCCGATGGTCACTCTGTCTGACCTCCAGCGTTCTTCTGTGGAGAGAGGAGAACCTTACAGAAGGACAACCATCTGTGCAGCAATCCACCAATCAGGCCTGTATGGTAGAGTGGCCAGACAAAAGCCACTCCTTAGTAAAGGGCACATAGCAGCCTGCCTGCAATTTGCCAAAATGCATCTGAAGGACTCTCAGACCATAAGAAACCAAATTCTCTGCTCTCTTTGGAGTGAATGCAAGGCGTTACGTCTGGAGAAAACCAGGCACTGCTCATCACCAGGCTAATACCATCCCTACAGTGAAGCATAGTGGTGGCAGCATCATGCTGTGGGGATGTTTTTCAGCAGCAGGAACTGGAAGACTAGTCAGGATAGAGGGAAAGATGAATGCAGCAATGTACAGAGACATCCTGAATGAAAACCTGCTTTATAGTGCTCTTGACTACAGACTGGGGCGACGGTTCATCTTTCAGCAGGACAATGACGCAAAGCACACCGCCAAAATATCAATGGAGTGGCTTCACAACAACTCTGTGAATGTCCTTGAGTGGCCCAGCCAGAGCCCAGACCTAAATCCTATTGAACATCTCTGGAGAGATCTGAAAATGGCTGTACACCATCGCTTCCCATCCAACCTGAAAGAGCTTGAGAGGTATTGCGAAGAGGAATGGGCAAAAAAAAAAGCTTGTGGCATCATATTCAAAAAGACTTGAGGCTGTAATTGCTGCCAAAGGTGCATCAACAAAGTATTGAGCAAAGGCTGTGAATACTTATGCACATGTGATTTTTCAGGTTTTTTATTTGTAATAAATTTGCAACAATTGAAAAAATCTTTGTTCACATTGTCATTATGGGGTATTGTGTATAGAATTTTGAGGAAATAAATTAATTTAATTCATTTTGAAATAAGGATAACATAAAAACATGTGGAAAAAGTGAAGCGATATGAATACTTTCCGGATGCACTGTATGTATATATATATATATATATATATATATATATACATTTTTCTAAATTATTTATTTGTAGTAACTAACACTAACTAAGATGAGCTGAATAGCAAATGTATTGCTCATTGTAAGTTAATGCATTAATAAATTTAATACATTCTTATTATAAAATGTTACTGACAGTTCTTGCGTAAAGTAAAAAAAGAAAACATTCAATTTAATGAGCATCAACATTTGTTCCAAAAAACACTGGAGAGAGGCCTGTAGAGAGAATTAAAGGAATCAATAAGTCTCGGTAATGTTAATGATGCGATTACAAAACGAGCCCACTTATAATGAAGCGCATCAATAAACCCCAGCAGAACTGAACCTGGCTGACTGTGTGTTTTAGTTTGATGTGGATGCTGGAGGAAAGCCAGGACCTGCGCTCTGCTTTGGTGCCGTCTGCTCCTCAGGCTGGCCGTCAGCCTCTTGTTGCTGATGGTTTGACCCTCCGGTTGTCTGAAATACTCGTACAGGCGGTTTGTCCACTGACCCATTGAACGAATGTGCAGCCACAACGTTTCTGTTTGTTTGAGGGAAGGACATTCAGTTTGGTTGTGTAAAATGCTGTTTTCTTTGAATGTTTTGTTAACATGCGTAGTCTGAAAGCAAAAATATGTGGAGTAATGCAATACAAATTCGCTTGTTGTCTGTTTCGTGCATTTCTGAATTTGTTCGTTTTATTTTGTACGAAACAAATACGCATTTTGTTCAAAAGCGTGAAATGAAGTCGGATAACAGATTTTAGATTTAGACATTGTTACATCTGATAAACAAATCTTATTGTGTTGACCAGTTGTTTTCAGTCATGTTTTCCTTAGTAAAATATTCATTATTTGGAAACAAATATCTTATTTGAAACATTTGCTTCTGCGTACATGTTTGTTTTGTGTAATAGTTTATTAGACAAGTGAAAAAACAAGTTTCAGAGTGGTTAAAAACATGAAATATTTGCTTTTCTGTGCGTCTTTTTTGTTGTTGCTGTTATAAAAATGTGTTTTGGTAAGAAAAATACACTTACAGATTGTCTGAAATGAGTCCCAGCAAAAATGTTTTGTCAAGTCAAAGTAGAATCTCTTAAACCAAGTCTTAAAGCGAACTTTTATCATGCACAAATATGTACACATTTGCATTTATATTTTGTTTTGTCAAGACAGATCTTATATTTGACTGCTTATTTGTGTACTTTAACTTTAGTCAAAATAGACTGTCTAAAAAATGTTTTGCTTTGTTGTAAATATTTAGCT
>CAIGQW010054212.1:3841711-3861487 GCA_903798125.1 Danio choprae
ATCCATCCATCCATCCATCCATCCATCCATCCATCCATCCATCCGTTTATCACTTTGACTGTCAATCTATCCATCTGTCCATCCATCTACTATATCTTTTTGGCCGACCATCTATCAATTTATCTATCCATCTCTCTCTCCATCCACCCGTCTGAGAAATAAAATGAAAGACAAATTTTACCCCTCACCATCCACATCGTAGACCTGGAAGAGGAAGCGCAGTTTGTCCGTTTCAGTGCCGTGAATCAGAAGATCTAAAGCCTTGAGAAGTTCATCCAGACTGATGGAGCTGCTGCCGTCAGAGTCAAACAGGGCGAAAAACCTCTCTGCAAAAAAGGACTGCAACAGAAGATGATCATATTGAGGTGAATAAGTTATTATTATTTTTTTTTTGGAATAAGTAATAAATCAATGTTTTCTAAAGTAGACAAAAATCACCTGTTATCATGGGGGGATAATTAAAAAAACTTTCCATGAGCAATGACCTCACCTCTTTAACCTTTAGAGCAGTTTTAAACTCATCCAGGTCAATTTCTTTGTCCTCTCCTGCAATGCTCTCGAACTGCTTGGTGACCCATTCCAGCCAGCGCGTGTCGTCATCCAGACTCATCTCCCTCACTTATTAAACACACATGTATATACAGTTGAGGTCAGAATTATTAGCCCCCTTGTATATTATACATACATGTATAGCACTGTATATATTCAGAGGTCACCACAGCGGAATGAACCGCCAACTATTCCAGCATATGTTTTACACAGCGAATGCCCTTCCAGCCACATCCCAGTACTGAGAAACACCCATAAACACTCACATTCAGACACACACTCACACACACACACACACACACGTTTGTTTTTGTGAAAAGTGGGTACATTACATAGGTTTCCATTCATTTTATACTGTCCAAACCGTATATTGTATTGGCCTAAACCCACCCTACCCCTAAACCCAACCATCACAGGAGACTGTGTACAGCTTTACTCTCTGAAATAAACTCATTCTGTGTGATTTATAAGCTTTTGGAGAAATGAGGACGTCAGCAATGTCCTCATATTTCACCTCCTTTTTGTAATACCTGTGTCATACATATGTCAATATACAGATTTGTGTCCTGACATGTCACAAAAACACGTACACACACACACACACACACACACACGCACGCACGCACGCACGCACGCACGCACGCACGCACGCACGCACGCACACACACACACACACACACACACTTCGGCCAATTTAGTTTATAAAATTTGCCTATAGCGCATGTGCCGGCCCCATAATAGACTATATTATTATATATATTATTCCTTACATTATATACGTCTATAAAACTAAAAACCTTTAAAAATACACATAAAGAATTATATATAAACCATATAAACATGTATAACATAAATAAACATGTTTTTTTCTTCATGATTCTGTTATATTGAAAGACAATGATTATTTCACTCATATTTTTTTTCACAAATGTTATTTAAAACTTCACTTTACACCTCACTTGTATTTAATATTCTTCTATGCATTTAAAATTCATTTTGTAAATGTAATTTGTGTGTGTGTGTGTGTATTTAATGACTTTAACTGTATATCCTTGGTGCAACCACAAACTTTAAACAATTTAACATTTAGAACAAGAAAAATCAATACCTTTACATGCAGATCTGCTCCTCCGTCTTTGCCTTTTGCAGATATTCCCTTTGAGCTTTTCAAGAAAGTGTTCTCGTAGACAAAAACAAGAGATTTTAGTGCAGTCTCAAGATGTTGCTATAGCAGTTCCACCTTTCAGAGGAAATAACATAAAGAGAGGAGAGAGAGAGAGAGAGAGAGAGTGTGTGTGTGTGTGAGAGAAAGAGAGAGAGAGAGAGACAGAGAAAGAGAGAGGTAGGCTGGCCAGTATTGTTATGGACATTAGTATCTCGTATAGCAGCAGCTGCTCCTGACATCCCTGTTGAGCTGCCCGTGCTATTTACCCAGAATGCACTTCTCATCACCCAATCACAGATCAACAGCAGCCTTCATTCTGTCAGTCAAATATTGCAAAACGAATAATTTGGCTGAAAATGCACTTTAAATGTGGTAGATTTAAAGGTCCCACGAAATTAAAATAAAGTTTTGTTGATGTTAGTATCAGTATTGTTAGTTTTTAGGAGATCTATAAGCTAGTGTGCTCCAAAACAGTGACAAAATATGCGTTTAGAGATATAATACTGATATAAACACGTAAAGCTTGTAGTTTGTCACTTCCAGCTAAATGGATCAACGGTTTTATTCCCGTCACCTCATACTTAAGCTTCTCATCAAATTTTCTGACCAATCAAATGCTCTCTAGTGTCTGACATGCCCCGCCCCCTTCAAGACACTTCTCATTTGATGCGCTTGAGCTCGACCACTCTCACTGGCAGAGCGGTGATAAAACAAAACGCTCTTGGCTGTTTGTTTTTTTTAAAGGGGAGGAGCTACACTATGTCCCGCCCTCTTTTTTAGTGTTTCAGTTGAGATTATGTCAAACATTGAATGAAAATGCACATTTCCAAGTACTTTGACCTTTAAGCACCACAAAGTCTTTAGAAGTCATGCTGTTTTATAAACGTAAACTTTTATTTGCTGAACAAAACAATTACTTTTTCCCTCAGTATGAATCAACAAGTAACACGGTCACACTTTACAATATGGTTTCATTAGTTCATGCATGTGGGGTGACACGGTGGCTCAGTGGTTAGCACTGTCACCTCACAGCAAGAAGGTCGCTGGTTCAAGTCCTGGCTAAGCCAGTTGGCATTTCTGTGTGGAGTTTGCATATTCTCCCCGTGTTGGCGTGGGTTTCCTCCGGGTGCTCCGGTTTCCCCCACATTCCAAAGACATGCGCTATAGGTGAATTGAATAAACTAAATTGGCTGTGGTGTATGTGTGTAAATGAGTGTGTATGGGTGTTTCCCAATATTGAATTGCAGCTGGAAGGGCATGCGCTGTGTAAAACATATGCTGGATAAGTTGGCAGTTCAATCCACTGTGGCGACCCCTGATGAATAAAGGGACTAAGCCAAAAGAAAATGAATGAATAGTTCATGCATTTACTAACATGAATAAATTATTAACAATACTTGTACAACATTTATTAATCATAGTTCAACATTTACTAATGCAATATTAACATCCAAATTCATGCTTGTTAACATTAGTTAATGTACCGTGAGTTAACATGAACAAATGTATTTTCATTAACTAACGCTAACTAGCATGAACAAATACTGTAATGTGTTGTTCATTGTTTGTTCATGTTAGTAAATGCATTAACTATTCATTCATTCATTCATTCATTCATTTTCATTTCGGCTTAGTCCCTTTATTAATCGCCACAGCGGAATGAACCGCCAACTTATCCAGCATATGTTTTACGCAGCGGATGCCCTTCCAGCTGCAACCCATCTCTGGGAAACATCCATACACACCCATTCACACTCATACACTATGGACAATTTAGCTTACCCAATTCACCTGTACCGCATGTCTTTGGACTTGTGGGGGAAACCGGAGCACCCGGAGGAAACCCACGCCAACACAGGGAGAACATGCAAACTCCACACAGAAACGCCAACTGACCCAGCCGAGGCTCGAACCAGCGATCAGCGACCTTCTTGGCGAACGTGCTACCCACTGCGCCACTGTGAGGCCCATGCATTAACTAATGCAACCTTATTGTAAAGTGTTCCCAGCAAAACTAAGGCTTGTGCATTCACTTCCCCGAACACACAAGTGACTAATACAATGAATACGGTCATTAAATTTGTCAAGGGAGCTGTAAACGAGCCAAAAACAATGCTTAGGGAAAGTTAAACATACATCACATGGTAGAAAGACCAACATCCCTCCATCTATCAAAATACCTCCATGTCAGGAATTCAAAGACCCTTCCTTTCCAGAGCAGACTGATGCAACTGTTTTACAGGCGTTTCAACTTCCCAACAAAAACATGGCAACAGACTCTATCCGTCTGTCGCCTTCTGGAAAAGTCGAAAAACACACAAATGCTGATAATCACAAGACATTTATTCCCTAACACCACACAAAAAGCTGCATAAGGAGCGACAGATGGCAAAATATGATCGCTTCATACAACACAGGATTGAGTCTTACAGCGTTTAGCATCTCACAAATCTCTCTTTTCAAAAAAACAACAACATGCTGAAGTTTGCCTGATATAAATGTATGATAAATGTATTGAATGTGAGACTATAGGACGGTGTCAGCAGGACGCCATCCCTGTCACTCCAGCCTGACCCGTTTACGTGGTGACAAGGGCGGGTCCAGAGCGAAGGCTGTGGGGGATGAGGGCCGAGATTCTGGGATGTATTCCATACAGTATTTCTCAATGTACGGCCCTGCAATGTTCCACACCTGAATGCAAGAAGAATGAAACAATATAGAGTGAGAATTTAAGAGATAATGACTTTCTTATTGTCTTTAATATAAATATTATAATTATAATACTACTGCTCTGCTGAAAGCCTATATACAGTTACCTATTACAATAAGTCAGAATTATTCAACACAAGCTCATTCTGAAAACATAGCCCTGTAAACGTTTCTGGAGACCGCAAATTATGTGGCCAGAGGTACGAATGACTGCATTTCATTTTTTTAAATGAACGCTACGGGGGAGTATGGTGCCGTTCCTTTTCGTGCTTACCAGCTGACCGCTTACCTCCGTATGGACGCTTTCCCACTGTAATCTGTTTGTCTCGTTAGCTCGCCATATATGTCGGCGGACTTGAGACGCAGAGAGGAGCTGACCACGACGACGGGGTTCGAGTCCGGTGAAGAACGGTTCCAGAAAGCAGGTAAGACAAAAACAGAATCCAAAAAATAAACTAAACAAGTAAATAACAGGGTGAGAATGTGGTAAAAATCTGAAAACGTGGTAAAAATCAGACGAGGGCTTTTCTTTTTCTTGGATTGCTTTTGAAAATTGTTGGTTGTGTTTAGGGAAGCGGGTTGGCGGCTCAATCAATAAAATTGGTTGGGTTTAGGGAAGGAGGAAGGTGGGTCAGTCAATCGGTCAGTCAGACGTTCAGTCAGTCAAACAGTCAGTGGACAGCGGCCTCTGGTGGGTTAATGCGAGAACGGCAGGCCAAATGGCACTCACGAGAGAAATGTATCCACAGGTACGTTTTCAGAATGAGCCTGGGTTGGAATTATTAGCACCCTTGTATATTTTTATCCCCAATTTCTGTAGGGGATCCCGAATGGTTCGCTATGGTGAAAACCCACTTTTGAAACCTTAATTTTAAGAGAAAACCAAATACAGTTGTAAGTCAGAATTATTAGCCCTCCTGAACTATTTATTTTCCCCAATTTCTGTTTAACAGAAAGAAGATTTTTTTCAACACATTTCTAAACATCATAGTTTTAATAACTCATTTTTAATGACTGATTTCTTTTATCTTTGCCATGATGACGGTACATAATATTTTACTAGATATTTTTAAAACAAATACTAGTATTCAGCTTAAAGTGACATTTAAAGGCTTAACTAGGTTAATTAGGTTAACTAGTCAAGTCATTGTATAATGATGGTTTGTTCTGTAGACCATCGAAAATTATTGCTTAAGGGGGCTAATAATATTGACCTTAAAATGTTTTTTTAAAAATTAAAAACTGCTTTTATTCTAGCCGAAATAAAACAAACAAGACTTTCTCCAGAAGAAAAAATATTATAGGAAATACTGTGAAAACTTCCTTGCTCTGTTGATCATCGTTTGGGAAATATTTGAAAAAGAAAACAAAATTTACAGGAGGGCGAATAATTCTGACTTCAACTGTAAATGTAATTGATTATAAATGTAAATATTTAGATATAACACGCATATGGATTGTCACATATCACAATGATCAGATGTTTCCTTAACTGCTGTTTCATCACTGACAGGGTTGCCAGGTCCAAGAAAATTTTACAGCCCAATGACAACTCAAAACCTGCCCAAAAAGAATGAAAAGGAGCCCAATTTTTGCTGGAATCCCACAATAAGAAAATATGATTTAAAAATGTTCTACCATATCTTTGATATATTGTACACATACTTGTAGATACATTATACTGACTTTACACACACCAAGCACCTTTTCTAAGTTTGGGTGTAATATAATATGTGACGTGTCATCAGTTTTACTCACTCACTAGCAGCATTTTTTGAGTTGCCAGGTCTGCATTCGAGGATCAATGTCCATGAAGAAATTATTCATTTTTTAAATGTTGTATTCACCAGAAATAAACGTTTTGGCGGTACGTTTGGTGGTACCCACAAAAAACGCAACTCGCAACTTCATATTTATTCCTGCAACTGCCTGTTCAAAATAGTGCAGGAAATCCGCAACCCTGGCAACACTGATCACCACTGCTTATGTGGTTCAGAAGGAAACACACAGTATGTGAGTTTCATACTCATTCACATTTAATTTGATTAGTTGTCAATATTTCTTTTAAAAACAATTGTTTTGCAGATACAGACTCAAAAATGTAAATATAAACACAGGTAACTGAAAGGCTACCACTCAGCTATTAATGGAATACATATTTACATTAACCAGAGAGCCCACACCAAATGTATATATTTTTTACTTTAAAAATAAAGTAAAATAAAAATATAATAAACTATAAAGTAAAAAGGGCTCCACGGTGGCGCATTGAGTAGCACGATCGCCTCACATCTAGAAGGTCCCTGGTTCGAGCCTCGGCTGGGTCAGTTGGCATTTCTGTGTGGAGTTTGCATGTTCTCCCCGTGTTTGTGTGGGTTTCCTCCGGGTGCTCCGGTTTCCCCCACAAGTCCAAAGACATGTGGTACAGGTGAATTGGGAAAGCTAAAATTGTCCGTAGTGTATGTGTGTGAATGAGTGTGTGTGGATGTTTCCCAGAGATGGGTTGCAGCTGGAAGGGCAGCCACTGTGTAAAAACATATGCTGGATAAGTTGTCGGTTCATTCCGCTGTGTCGACCTTATAGTAAAATTATAATAAACTATTTTCACTTTGAATAATAAACACAAACATTCATTCATTCATTCATTTTCATTTCGGCTTAGTCCCTTTATTAATCTGGGGTCCCCACAGCGGAATGAACCGCCAACTTATCCAGCATATGTTTTACGCAGCGGATGCCCTTCCAGCTGCAACCCATCTCTGGGAAACATCCATACACAACCATTCACACTCATACACTACGGACAATTTAGCCTACCCAATTCACTTGTACCGCATGTCTTTGGACTTGTGGGGGAAACCGGAGCACCCGGAGGAAACCCACGCCAACACAGGGAGTAAACACAAACAATCAATCATAAATGTACACACACAATGCACACAAGGTAAGCATTAACTGTGCAAGGCAGTTACAGCAGAAAAAAATGGGAATGTTCTATCAAATAAAAATAAAATAAAATTGGTGATTAACACCTTGAGACCTGTTTAAGCAATGAAACAGCTTTTTAAATTGAAAGCATATTTAAAACAGGGCCATAAGTCTTAGTCTGTCATCTACAAAATGGTAAGACAATTAATGATAATTACTGAAAAGTAAGCATGCACATTAAAGAGAAAGTCCACCCAAAACTGAACATCCTGTCATCATTTACTCCCCCTTCACTTGTTCCAAACAAAAGTTTCTTTCATTTACTGAACATAAAAGAAGTTATTTTGAAAAATGTTGAAAACCGGTAAAAACACTTGACTTCCGTTGTATTTGTTTTTCCTACAATGGAAGTCAATGGTTACAGGTTTCTAACATTCTTCAAAATATCCTCTTTTGTGTTCAGTAGAAGAAAGAACCTCATAAAGGTTTGAAACCACTTGCTAAATAGTGCATACATTGTATTTTTTTGGTTTAACTATCTCTTTAGGAGAAGATTCCTGAATCGATATTGTTCTGTTACATTGAAAATCAATTAAAATCAATGAATCAATAGAAATGATGAAGCATACCTTCTGGTCTACAAGAAGCCGATGGACTGCTTCAATATCTGGAGCCATGAACCTGTCTTTAATCCAGGGTCTGAGGAACAGAAAAGAAGAGATGAATGAAAGAATGAAAGAAGCTTTGATAATTATTAACCTGAAAGTTCAATATATTGCTGGTTTAGGAGTTAGTGTATTATCATTCCACCTACTTTACTGCAGCACGCACGAGGTCGTACACTTTCTCCAGTGGGGTCGTGGTACGTAGTGGGCGTAAAAACTCAATACCCTGACAGGCAGCTAACAATTCAATAGCTAGCACTGTAAGAACACAGAAACAGGACAGTTCAGAAGTCTGACCTATGTCTGATCTCTATTTGTACATTGGTGGTAAGAAAACAAAACAAACAAAAAAGAAACTATTTGACTTTTTTCCCTGTGAAATATGTGCATTCATTCATATTTAGTATGATGTCAAAATAATTTTTAGGACAAATGAAAACATGAAGGTTTATCTACAGATGTAAATATTACTCAACAGATCATATAAAAGGGATGATAGAGAATCTCATTTATACCCTAAGGAAATCAAGATTAAACAGACTGAATGTAAATTTATAAATACAAGTAATCTTCAAGCTAAATGGATTATTGGGGACCTTTCAAATTGTTCCTAAAATGTGGTGAAGTTGGAAATGTTTTGATTGATGAATAAGAAAACAGGTCATAAATATTGATGTCAAATACTGAGAAGTTTTTGTTTGTTTCGTTGTTGTTTTTACTTCTGTATTATCTGAGCGTAAAGTTAAAATGCAATAAAGATATTATATATATATATATATATATATATATATATAAAACAGATCATATAAAAACTTGTGAAAGAAATTGTATGAGTTTCCTAACAATGGAAAAAAGTTCCACGACTGAAAGTCACTGGGATACAAACGGATTGTATAAAATTTTTTTTTAAAATTCATAATGACAAACTGTCCAATGACACATACTTTAAAAAAAAATCATGCATAATTATACAAATTCAATTATAAGAAATTAGACCCTTTTTTGGGTGGTAAAAAGCAAGCATGAAGGGTCCATCCCAAAACATAACCATCATTACATAACCATCATTAACATAACCGTACAGGGTGGAAACAAATTGTACCAAAATTGTTGAAAGATATGATATCAATTCATATGAATTAAAGTCTAAATTTACCATTCCTTGGCAAAATTTCTAAAGTAAAACCTGTTAATTGATTCTGAAGTCATGATTTTTACTTTCTCTTATTTTATGTTATTGTTTTAAATCAATTCATTCATTTTCCTTTAGTTTAGTCCCTTTATTCATCAGAGGTCGCCACAGCAGAATGAACCGCCAACTTATCCAGCATATGTTTTATGCAGCGGATGGCCTTCCAGCCACAACCCAGCACTGGGAAACACCCATACACTCACACATTTACACTCATACACTACAGTCAATTTAGCTTGTTTAATTCACCTATAGCGCATGTCTTTGGACTGTGGGGGAAACCGGAGCACCCGGAGAAAACCGTAGTGTACACGGGTTTTCACGTTTATTGTATTTTATTATTATTATTATTATTTTGCTAATTGTTAAAAAAAGTCCTGATTCTTTTTGTATTCTTACATTCTAAATAATATTATGTATATTTTTAATAAACATACTTATATAAAAAAGTAAGTCATTTTGGTCAGCAAAATATTGCTGAATTAACACTAATCTGAAAGCAACTTTACCCACCAATTCTCTAAAACAAAACTAGCATTTAGAGATTAATAGTGTAAAGTATTATTACAATCTGTGCTTTAAGGCTTCACTAGGGGGGGCCATAATAGTAACAGCTTCTGCCAAATGAAACAGTGAATGATGTCAGTGGGGAAATGTGAGGTTAGTGTCTTGTTTTGGACCTTGCTCGACGTGCTCCACCACTCTGAGGGCTTTGCGCGCAGCCCAGCCTCCCATGGACACGTGATCCTCGGTGGCCGCGCTAGTGGACAGAGAGTCAATGGAGGAGGGGTGGCAAAGCACTTTGTTCTCTGAAACTGCAAAAAAAAAAAAACATCCATTTCAGTTAATGGTCAACATGAGTCCGGTACAGTAGTCAAAATTAAACTTTTCCACTATTTGGTTAAGCAATGCTACGCTCTCCTGAACTTTGGGATGCTAACCGAGAGCTGCAGCGGTGCAGTGCGCAATCATGAATCCAGAGTTCAGGCCTCCTTCGTTGACCAGAAACGCAGGTAATTCACTGAGAGAGGGATTGCAGAGACGCTCGATGCGTCTCTCGCTAATGGAGGCCAATTCATGCACCCCGATTGCCAAATAGTCAAGAGCCTATAAGACAGGAAAACGAGAATGAACACTGATGTCAAATTTACATCTTTGCTAAACACGGTGAGATGAAATACCTTTGCTGGATATTCTCCATGGAAGTTTCCACCAGATATAGTCTCACCTCTCTCTGCAAACACCATCTGATTTACAGTTAAAGTGAAGTCAAATGAAATCAAAAGTAAACTTATTGATTGTGTTAGCTCACATTGCTAGTTTTGTGGTGAACGATTCATCAGTGCATGTCAGTAAGAAAAGAAAAAATGTTTCCCCTTGTAATCTTTAATTCAAATCTGAATATGCACTTCCTGAGGAGAGGAGGAGGAGTCTGTTCCCTTTTTTTTCTAGGTTTTTACTACATCCAATCAGCTTGCAGTAGAAAAAACAAGCCACGCCCACTGTTTTCTCATTCAATATTCCGTTTCTCTAGGAACTGCGTCACAATATGAAAAAAATGGTCGCAACTTTTGGTTCATGTGGACTTTATAGTCACTATGAATTGACTCTTTTTATTTTTATATGTATATAGTAGTTCTTGCTTTGATCGATATTTTGTTTAGTTTATTTATAAAAATTTATTTGCCCTAATAAACTTTAATCAAATATCATAACCTTTCCTGCCCCCTTAAAACAACTTTTCTTCACTTCCTGGTCACATGGAATTTCTTTAGGGAACGCTATCAGTGCTATAGGGCGGGACTATCAGGGAGTGTCTCGTTTCTGCTCTGAATTTGTCTTCCTTAATTTTGTTAGCAATGCCTGTCTTTCAACAATCCAATTGGTTCCCAAAAAACAAAATCATGCACAGCCCTACATTGTTTTCTCATTTCAGGACCTTTTCAATAGTAGACAAAAAAGACAATCTTAACTTTCGTTTTATGGCAACGCTAAGGCCAGAAATCAAAAGGAGGCTGGTGTAGTGACAGCATTGACCAGCAGGAGGCTATGCTATTCAGACTATCCTTAGCTATGTTTCCAGCCACCTATTTTTATGTGCATTTTGGTTATTATTAAAAACATACACGCATAACTGAGTAGGATAAACCTTTTATTCGATAAGAAAAGATGTGCATAAACTACAATGGAAACACTTTTAAGAGATCATGTGATTATAAAAGTGTTTTGGTCATTCTAAAAGGCCTTAACCATTTCAGTATTAGTGTTATTATATTATTAATTACCTCCAGAATTGCTGAGAGCGTCTGTGCTCCACGTGTCCACGTTCATTGCGTGTCGGCATTTGTCTTCTGAGGCGCAAGTCATTTATTAAATAAAGAAAAGATCCACGCAGCTTCTACTACAAATTAGGCAGCAAATTACATTTTTACTTTTGATATTTGGCGCCAGTTAATCAGGAAGTGACGATTTTGTCCTCTTTGACTCATTGGATGGAAACGCTGCTTTATTCGCACGTCTTTTATGCCATATTCCAGTTTTGCTCATAAATTTAATTTGCATCTTTGGATGGAAACATAGCTATTTATATATATATATATAAAGTGTCTGGAATATATTCATTTTTAATGAGAATTTGAGGTCACAAGAGCAAAAGACATTGTGATGAACGTTCAGATTGAAAAAAGGATACAGGATTATCTGTGGCACTGTTGATTTCTGTATTAATGATTTTCTTGACAAACTCAATCGTGTCATTGGCGATTCCGTGGACCTGCAAAATATAAAGGCAAACTGAATTAAAATGCAGTTAACATGGGCCAACTTTTGTTATTTTAAAAACTTTCATTTGTTATAGTTAAATTTAATTTAATAGCATATTTTAATTAGGTTATGAGTTTTCTTTTTATTAAATATTACTATTTAGGTTTAAATGTAATTTTCGTTTAGTTTCAGGTTAAGTTAAGGGAAATTGAATTGGAATAAAGTCAGTCTTGCTGTTAATTAAATTAGATGAATTGTTTTAATTGCAAGTTTTCATTATAATTGGAGATTCATTTAAAAAAAAAAAAGATCTCAAATTCATTTATTCATTCATTTTCTTTTCGGCTTAGTCCCTTTATTAATCTGGGGTCGCCACAGCGGAATGAACCGCCAACTTATCCAGCATATGTTTTACGCAGCGGATGCCCTTCCAGCTGCAACCCATCACTGGGAAACATCCATATACACTCATTCACACACATACACTACGGACAATTTAGCTTACCCAATTCATCTATAGCGCATGTCTTTGGACTGTGGGGGAAACCGGAGCACCCGGAGGAAACCCACGCAAACACGGGGAGAACATGCAAACTCCACACAGAAATGCCAACTGACCCAGCCGAGGCTCGAACCAGCGACCTTCTTGCTGTGAGGCGATTGTGCTACCCACTGCGCCACCGCGTCGCTTGATCTCAAATTGAAAAATTTTTTAGTCTCTGATGATAACCCTGGTGTTGTATTGTATCATATCTTACCGTATTTTTTATTAAATGCCATGTCAGCTTCATTGGCTATCTTAATGGCAAAAACTATTAAGAATAATACAAATATAATAAATACAATACAAACCATTCAAACTAAGAGAAACACCAGTTTGTTACATTAAACTTTTTACATTAATATATGTTGATAATTCAGACATTTTTTCTGGCCGAACTTTACTGAATAATTGAAGTCCACTTCATAAATAAAGTCTTCTATACAAACGTAATGCATATAAAATATTTAACTCAACACAAACAACACAAATAATGAGCTCTTGAATTACCTGTGGACAACAGCGCATGGTGTAGGCATCCTGAACTCTGTCACAAAACCTATGGCTCTCTACAATTATCAAAAAGAAAGAAATCTGATTTTACCGCCAAATGATAAAACAACTGGAACAACAATGGAGCACACAAACACAGCAAAATTGACCTGCGATTTCAGAAGGGTGGTGATCAGAGTCCAACAGGGAGCGAAAGCGCATGGCCACTTCCATCTGTCCTGGGTGAGGTCGCAGTTTATGAATATCTGCAAAGAAATGCATTTTTTGTCAATCCCCACTGCATAACCAAAGCATGCAGAACTAGAAGAGAGTTGCATTTGTGACTGACTTTATATCTGTATCAAAACATACACAAAAATGGGTGCGTCTCAATCAGCTCCCAAGATCATGAGTCGGTACACTCAAAAAACGAATCACATTGAAGTTTATCATTAACGGTTTGTAACCTTTTGATTTTATTTAATTGTCAAGTTTTAATGTGTGTTGTCAGAATACTTTTAGATTTAATCAGTTAAAAGATATCAATAGGAGGCGACATGGTGGCTCAGTGGTTAGCACTGTTGCCTCACAGCAAGAAGGTTGCTGGTTTGAGTCCCTGCTGGGCCAATTGGCATTTCTGTGTGGAGTTTGCATATTCTCCCCGTGTTGGCGTGGGTTTCCTCTGGGAGCTCCGGTTTCCCCCACAGTCCAAAGACATGCGCTATAGGTAAATTGAATAAACTAAATTGTCCGTAGTGTATGTGTGTGAATGAGTGTGTATGGATGTTTTCCAGTACTGGGTTGCAGCTGGAAGGGCATCCGCTGTGTAAAACATATGCTGGATAAATTGGCAGTTCATTCTGCTGTGGCATTCTACACCAGCCCCCAGATGAATAAAGGGACTAAGCCGAAGGAAAATGATTGAATGAATGAATGAAGATATGAATATGGTATGAATATCATAAATATCTAGCTGTAGAAAAAGCCAGATCCAATTAGTTCAATTCTATGAGATTTCCTTAATTCCTTAAGATTTCTATGGTTTACTTAATATTGGAGGGCAAAATTAATGCAGCTCCGTACTCCACACAATAGATGAATTAATACAAAGCATTTAAAACTCATCGGATCTATTGATATTGTTACATAAATCTTCTTCTTATTTGTTTCATTCATGTTTAACAAACAACTATCAAATCACAAAGTTTATTAATTCAATTATGTTAAAAGCATCCAATCCAAATAGATCAGAATAAATAAATCTTATTTGTTAGACCTAAATATTTTTTTGAGTGGAGGTCGTGTACATGAATTTTGGCTCCATTAAGAACAGCACGGACCTTGTTCGCTACTCATTGGGACACTTATTACAACATCAAAACTGAAATTTATGAATAACAACTGATATTTTTCACATATTAACTTTATAGCCTTTTTAAAAGCAAAAGTAATTTGATTGTTTCATATACCAGCAACATTTTAATCATGAATAATTTATAAATGCTTGCTAAATTGTACCTCTCTAACTACAGTGCTCAGCATAAATGAGTACACCCCATTTTGAAAATGAATATTTTAATTAATTTCTCAGTGAATATGGGTCATATATATTGGTGCATTTGAACAAAACAGATTCATTAAACAGATATATTTATTACAATAATATTTTAGTCACAGAACATCTTTAGAAATGGAAAGATAATACATTTAAATTCATGCTAAATACTGCAAAAGAAATTACAAACTACAACATTTCAATAAAATTTTATATATTGTTTGTTTCTTTTGATTTGTACTTTTTTTGGAAATTTTATCTAATATTTTTCCCTATCATATAAATTCGGGCTACTAATTTTTGAACCATTATTGTAAGTTATTTTGTTAGATTAGCTCCAGATTTGGCTTCAGTACTGATTAAACTAATGTATATGCACAAATATAATATTGTAAAGCATCTTTTAGAAAATATTCATTTAAATGAGAGATTTGTGGGGGTGTACTCATATGTGGGGGGTGTACTCATATATGTTGAGCACTCTATGTTAATTTATGGCTAAATATTACTGGATAACAGTTTCTTAAAAATAAGCAAAAACCGTTTGTTTGTTTGTTGTTTGGTGATTTTCAGAAATCTGTTTCTGAGTCAAAAATCCCACAATGTTTAATTTGCTAGCACACATTGTTATTCTTTAGATGAACCATCCCAGCAGGCACCGGACATCACACAGACGTAAAATTGACGTTGGACTACAACGTCAGACTAACTTAGAATTTTGGTTGTATATGAAAATGGGGTTGAGGTCAGACTCCAACGGATTACGTCAAGATTACGACAATAATATGACGTTAAATTTTTGTAAGTTCACGACACAACATAAAATCAATCAAAGATCAACTTTGACATTGTATGAATGTCACATTATGACATTAAAGTGACGCTGAATTTTAGTTAGGTAATTACACAACATAAAACCAACCAAAGATAAACGTCTACTGATGTTAGACTTTGACCTTGTATGGATGTCATATCATGACGTTAAAATGATGTTGATTTTAGTTAGTTAATGCCACAGCCTAAAACCAACCAAATATCAACGCCAGCTGACGTTGGTACAAGACAGCAAATAGAACTAAATAGAACTAAAGATCAATGTCATATCACGTTGTGTGCCTAATCTGTGTGTTAATCTCCAATCAAAGTCTGATCATTTGCTTCCACGTTTGGAGTGGCGGTCCTTCTCTGATGAAGTAAGTTTGACGCTTCAGCCACAATATTCTTAACCATGCCCCTATAACCATTAGTTTGCTATTAGTGAATGATGTGCAAAATGAAAGCCCCGCCCCCTACTCAATATTCCATTACAGTTGTAAGTACATCAGCATACTGAAATAAAATGCTGACAGAATTTTGTGATTGAGAAGCACCTTATGTTTTGTCTCCCAAGTCCTGTTTTGTCTGACAAATCTGAAAGAGTTTCCTGCATTGTTTACAGTTTCTGTCTGCAAAACTGAAAGACAGTGTCTAAATATGTCTGCTCTCATCCAGTACATCAATCATCAGTTCTTTTTTCCCCTCACCGCTATCAAAGGCTTTGGTGGTGCCCTTAAGGACCTCCAGGGTCAGGGCAGCAATGATGTCAGCCTGTCGGGCGATGGCCTCCGCTCTCTCCACGGCCTCTGCTCCCAGAGAAGTGATCATCTGTGTCCCATTGATCAGAGCCAGACCCTGTGGAAAGAGATAACAAATAGAGACGTAAACACATACTGTAGAAACCACCCAAGAACACTAGTGTCCCAATAACCACTCAGGACACTTTACTAAAGGAACACTCCATTTTTTTTTGGAAATAGGATTTACAAGTCATCTACATTTAAACAGTTGAGTTTTACCATTTTTGAATCTGTTCAGCCGATCTCCGGGTCTGGCGGGAGCACTTTTAGCTTAGCTTAGCATCAATAATTGAATCAGACTAGACCATTAGCATCTCGTACAAAAAAGAGGTTTGATAACTGTAGATACGTCATGAACTAAGATCGACAGAAAATGAAAAGTTGCTATTTTCTAGGCTGATATGGCTATTAACTATACTCTCATTCTGGCGTAATAATCAAGGAACTTTGCTGCCATACTATTGCTGCAGAAATTATATTACGCAGTACTTCAAAATAGTCTCCATCTATAGTAGGTAACTAGTCTAGGGGAGTTAGCCTATTTCCAAAAAATGTGGAGTATTCCTTTTAATGAGGGGATATGCAGTGCTGTCTTACGATTTTTGCTGCTGAATGAGCAAAAGAAGATATTTTGAAGAATGCTGGTTGATGGTAACTACTGATTTCCATAGCAGGAAAAAAAATACTATGGAAGCCAATGGGTCCCAGCAATCAGCATTTTTCAAAATATCTTCTTTTGTCTTCAACAGAATAAAATAAACTCAGGTTTTGAACAAGTGAAAAATGAGTATATGATGACAGAGTTTTCATTTCTGGGTGAACTGTCCTTTTAACTCCAGAAGAGTTAAGAAACCAATATTTGGTGAAATGAAAACATTTATCATTTTGACCAATTGTCCTTAAAATAAAATAAAATAAAAAATAAAATAAAATATAAAACAAAAAAATTAAATGTAATAATTTTTTTTTAAATAAAATAAAAAATAAAATAAAATGTCAAATTTAATTAAATAAAAAAAAAAATTTAATAACAATAAAATAAATAAAATAAAAAACTAACGTAAATAAAGTAAAAAAATAAATAAAATAAAATAAAAACGTAAATACAATTAAATAAAAAAATAAATAAAAATAAAATAAAAGCTACTACCAGCATTTTTTTAATGTTAAATTATAAAGAAATGTTTTCAGATCTTCATAGATTTAAACATTTAAATTTATTCAAACACATACCTAACAAATCCAGAAAAATTTAGAATTTTCTATGCAAAAAAGAGACTAGTTTTAAATGTTGAATTGCCTCCAAGAGGAGCTCCACTGTTAAAAATCTATGGAAGAAACAGGTCAAGGACACCTATTTATGACCCACAAAACAGCTCTAAGTCAACAGAGATAAACATGTTGACTGCACAATGGGGGGATTAACCGTACCTCCTTTGGCTTCAGAGATATGGGCTTCAGACCGTGCGCCTCCAAGACCTGCGGGCAATTCAAAGGTCAGACGTGACCAACGGATAAATGAGGAGTAAATATGTTTACATGCTGTTTTCATTATTGATTCGCGGTCCACGGCATCCAATGGCAATAAGCTCACGTATTTGGCGTCCGCCCAGCCGCTTTTGGGCGACCACATCTTGCCTTCTCCCATCAGGCCGAGGGCGAGGTGAGACAAAGGGGCCAAATCTCCGCTCGCTCCTACAGTACCTTTCTCCGGGACGTAGGATAAACAGGAGGCTGAGAGCAGAGAATATAGTAAAACACCTCTAGTAGAAAAACTTCCTCGAGGAGAAGAGTTCAAAGGAAGCGTTTGCTAATATTATTTCAAAAAGATGCAGGAGCTTACATAAAAGTATTCTTTGAAATGGCACACCATGTTTCATATGCCATGCCAGAGATGTAAAAAAAACCCCAACAATAGTCTCCTTCAGCTAAAATAAGGATAAATGTACCATTGAAGGCCTGTATCATGCTGTGCAGCGTCTCGGGTGAAACCCCGCTGTGTCCTTTGGCCAAAACATTAATCCTCAGAGCGAGCAGCATTCGTGTTCTTTCAGGACTTAAAGGGCTTCCCAGACCTACATTGACAGATAATCAAAAATAATAATCATATGGCAGACAGGATCAAAGGAGGTTCAATAATGTCAGTCAGTTGACAGGAACATTTTTGAGCCAATACCTTAGAAATCTCATATATATATATATATATATATAAAAGGCTGCCTTTATTTGATAATTGGGTTAATATTGTGTAATACTGTTACAATATAAAATAAATGTTTATTATTTAAAAAATGTATTTATTACTGTGAATTTTCAGCTGCATTCGTATATAATTATACCACTTTGCTGCTCTGTGATTGGTTCTTTTTATTGATGTT
Source organism: Danio choprae (assembly GCA_903798125.1). Classification (NCBI taxonomy): domain Eukaryota; kingdom Metazoa; phylum Chordata; class Actinopteri; order Cypriniformes; family Danionidae; genus Danio; species Danio choprae. The sequence goes on from CAIGQW010054212.1 coordinate 3,860,265, forward strand.
ATATTGATATATTTTAAAGAAACACTTCACTTTTTTTGGAAATAGGCTCATTTTACCACACACCTAGAGTTAAACTGTTGAGTTTTACCATTTTTTGAATCCATTTAGCCGATCTCTGAGTCTGACGGGAGCACTTTTAGCTTAGCTTAGCTTAGCATAGATCATTGAATCGGATTAAACCATTAGTATATTGCTCAAAAATTATTAGAGTTTCAATAATTTTCCTATTTAAAGCTAGTCTCTTCTGTAGTTACATTGTGTACTGAGACCTGATAAAAAAAAAAAAGGAAAAGTTGATTATTTGTAGGCTGATATTGCACCTGCTGCAGCCAATCAAGTTCCTTGATTATTACGCTAGCATCAGAGTATAGTTCCTAGCCTAGAAAACTTTTCATTTTCTGTCAGTCTTAGTACACAATGCAACTACAGAAGAGTCAAGCTTTAAATAGGAGAAAAATTAGTATTTTCCTCATTTTTGAGCGAGATGCTAATGGTCTAATCCGATTCAATGATCTATGCTAAGCTAAGCTAAAAGTGCTCCCGTCAAACCCAGAGATCGGCCAAATGGATTCAAAAAATGGTAAAACTCAACAGGTAAAATGAGTCTATTTCCAAAAAAGTGAAGTGTTTCTTTAAAATATAGCATGAATGAATGAATGTCACACCTGATGAGTGCGAGCGCAGAAGGTTTTCCTGAAGTTCCCTGTAACAGAAAAACAGCAGTTTTAATTATGCCTCATTTTCAATGCAAACATCCCGGGAGTGGAAAAACTAGTCTACAACTTTAAAATAATACACGTACTTGAGCTTGCTGACTGGAATGACAGTCCGTGCAAATTTACCAAACCCTGTAGTGATGCCATACACAACTGGAAAAAATAAAAATAAGAATCATAAACGGACCAGGATATTAGCTGATAAAAAAAAGACTTTATTTAATATTAATGAGTATTTTTGTATACATTCATGCCAGAGGCTAGGCCAGAAAGTGCGTGGACCTTTTAATAAATACACTTTGAAACTAAGTGTATAATAACTAGTTTCTTATATTTATGAACTCTGATGATATAGTAATTGATTTAACAAGGATTTTTTAGTATCCAACACTACTTTTTGCAAAAAAGTCCTAAACAGTGTTGTCAATAAATTGGTTACAAGTAATGTTACTTTAATGGCATTACTTTTGACAGTAACCAATACTGTAACGCATTACTTTTGACAGT
>CAIGQW010054212.1:3866082-3887562 GCA_903798125.1 Danio choprae
AGATAGATAGATAGATAGATAGATAGATAGATAGACAGATAGATAGACAATGTGGTAATGACACTTTAAGAATTTTCTTTTTCTTTCAAACCACCTGACAATATTTGCAAATGTGTACATCATAAATGTATTTGGCATTTGCAGATCGCTGCGAGGACGCCTGCAGCTGAGGGTGACACAAACCACTCAAACACTTTACATGAATGCAAAAGAGGTCATGTAAACTCAGCATATATAACATACACGCATAACAGACACTCACAACTCACTGCAGCTACACTCTCCTAGAAGCTTGTTGTCATAAACTACAAAATAAAAATAAGACGTCTAACTAGTTATTCATTTACAGTGTTTGCTAGATCCAATTAATTCGTCACAAGACAGTGCAACTCAATTATCACCTTCATGCAACTTTAAAGGGACAGTTCACCCAAAACTGAAAATTACATCATCATTTACTCACCCTTCACTTGTTCCAAACCTGTTTGAGTTTCTTTCTTCTGTTGAACACAAAAAAAGTTAGTTTGAAAAATGATGGAAACCTGTAACCATTAACTTGCATAGTATTTGTTTTTCAATAGTTACAGGTCAGTGGTTTCAAGTCAGTGGTTACAGGTTTCTAACATTCTTCAAAGTGTCAGTGTTCTGTCCTGTCCACGTGTCATTTGTTTTCATCATGTGCTTTCTTTGTCCTTTTCCCGCCACCGTCAATGTTCATTTGTTCCACCTGTGTTCATCCATTGTGTGTCATTAGTTTAATCATCCCCTCATCTATTTATACCCTTTCGTCTGTGTCCATTGTCGTCCGGTATTTTGGTTCTTTGGTTGCTTTGGGTCGTCTGTCTCCTCGTTATCATCCCGTCTACTTGTATCCTGTGTTTGTATTATCAGTAAGTGTTTTTGTATAATAAATCCGTTTATCAGTTTCATTTCGTGTTCGTCTCCATCATGTCTACCACCACCACCAGGACGTTACACAAAGTATCTTTTGTGTTCAACAGAAGAAAGAAACTCAAAGGTTTGGAACCACTTGAGGGTGAGTAAATTGTAAGTAACTTTTCATTTCTGGGTGAACCGTCCCTTTAAGAACACAGTTGTCTCCTCAACCCAAAAAAATAATTGGTGTTAAAAATTTTTTTTCTAAAATAAACACAAAAAATGTGCATAGTGATGAAAGGCAAAGTATAAAATGTCAGAAATGCACATTTATGCATGCATCTCTTTATATGCCAAAGGATACAGTTAAAAATGTTTAAAAAAAAAAAAAAAGCACATTTTAAAAGTAGTTTTAAAGATTTAGATTTTGGCTTAAACTATTTCTTTTATTAATTTTATTTTCTTAATTTTCTTAATTCCTTTTATTAGGGCCTCACGGTGGTGCAGTGGGTAGCACGTTCGCCTTACAGCAAGACTGTCGCTGGTTCGAGCCTCGGCTGGGTCAGTTGGCATTTCTGGGTGGAGTTTGCATGTTCTCCCCGTGTTGGTGTGGGTTTCCTCCGGGTGCTCCGGTTTCCCCCACAAGTCCAAAGACATACGGTATAGGTGAATTGGGTAAGCTAAATTGTCCGTAGTGCATGAGTGTGAATGAGTGTGAATGGGTGTGTATGGATGTTTCCTAGAGATGGGTTGCAGCTGGAAGGGCATCCGCTGCGTAAAACATATGCTGGATAAGTTGGCGGTTCATTCCGCTGTGGCGACCCCAGTTTAATAAAGGGACTAAGCCGAAATGAAAATGAATGAATGACGGTGAGTAAATTAGAATTTTTGGGTGAACCTTTAAGGTCCTATATGGTTATATCTCAGAGATATTTAGGATCTCAGTTAGGGCTGCACAATATATTATTTCAGCATCGATATCGCAATGTGTGCATCTACAATAGTCACATTGACTTTGCAGTGTATTTTTTACATTTAAATATTAAAAACCATAAAGCATGCATAGTTTATTTCACTTTTATCTTTGCTTTACTGCATTCTATTGCATCGTATATCTATCCTTGTAGTTTGTTTAATACATTATATGCATGATTCACTCCCCTACAGGATCATCCCAATCAATCAAAATTAATACATTTGATAACACTTACTGGGACCAATTCTCACTATCAACTGTTTAAATAATAAACTGTTGTTCATAAGCATGCATGTTATTGAGATATCGGCTGCTTATCAGTACTTATAATTTACATATTCTGTATGATTTTACTCTACATCCCTAACCCAATACCTAAACTACTTTAAAATCTATTAATAAGGAGCAAATTAGGAGTTTATTGAAGCAAAAGTCACATTTAATGCTTTGCTAATAGCAGAAACTGAACCTTAAAATAATGTGACTATAAATTCTTTCCAAAAAGTGCTATTCAATCCTTTGGTGAAATTGTATAGATACAGTATATTGCAGAAAAATAAAATATTGCCGATCTGTCCAATATCATGTAGCCATCGTCTAATTTTTACCCATTTCTAACGGTCTGAAGCAAGAAGTAGGTCACTTAATATGCATTTAAATTTGTCATTATTTATTCATCCCCTTCTTTTGAATCAGCGTTAAATAAAGAAGCAGGTAAATCTAGATAGTTGGCGCTCCCTCCAGGACAGACAGTGAATGACTGTGGCTGTACAGTCCTAAATCAAACAAATATTATTGACATTTTTAATCACATGAAACAAAAGAGATTCAATAATGCTTATAATGGGGTTGGTTCACCCCCCCAAAATATAAAATTAAAATATACTCACTGTTTACTCGCCTTCAAGTGGTTCCAAACCTTTATGAGCTTATTTTGAAGATAGTTTTAAGAATGCTGAAAACCTGGAAGTCAATGGTTACAGGTTTCCAACATTCTTCAGAATATCTTCTTTTGTGTTCAACAGTAGAAAGAATCTGATGAGAATGATGAGTAAATGATGATTTTTTTGGGTGAACTATCCCTTTAACTAATCATTCACAATGCTTGCACAAACATTCATTCATTCATTTTCTTTTCGGCTTAGTCCCTTTATAAATCTGGGGTCGCCACAACGGAATGAACCGCCAACTTATCCAGCATATGTTTTACGCAGCGGATGCCCTTCCATCTGCAACCCATTACTGGGAAGCATCCGTACACACTCCTTCACATACACTAAGGACAATTTAGCTTACCCAATTCACCTATACCGCATGTCTTTGTGGGGGAAACCGGAGCACCCGGAGGAAACCCACGCCAACACGGGGAGAACATGCAAACTCCACACAGAAATGCCAACTGACCCAGCCGGGGCTCGAACCAGCGACCTTCTTGCTGTGAGACGATTGTTGCACAAACATTTCAATGCTAAAACACAAGTAAAACATCTTCAAAGATCACCTGTCTGTAATCTGATCATTTCTGTAAGCCAAAAAAAAAAAAAGGCGCCAGTTTTGGCATGTTTATGACATCTATGAATATATTAAGTAGACATGTGCGACATATTCTGGCAGTGTTTCCAGTGGACTCCTTTTCCTTCAGTCCACTGTGCGTCTTTTTCTAAGCCTTTCCTTTACATATTCTCACATCTCAGTTTCTCCGGGCCCCAGACTCTAGGAAAGAGGCCCTCACAATTTCATCATTCACTGCGTCCTGCTATTGGCTCGACTCCAGCTTAAAAAAAAAACCTTGAATAAACAGAGAAGTGCAGACGTTTCTCCAGCATGAGGCGAGAGGCATGAGAGGAACCCTTGTGTTGGATCACACCCCTCAGGGTGAGAGAGCTCTCTCCGTATTACGGCATTCGGGGGCCAGAAACATGTCTCAATCATTCACTGAAAAGGTCATATTTTTCATGAGGGCCATTATTAATTTTTTTTTTGGGGGGGGGTCTTGTAAAGACAAATGTAAAGTGTGTGTGAAGAAAAACAAAGATTATGAAAGGACAGAGACTGAAAATATTATGAAGAACTTGTGTAATGTGTTGAAAAAAGGAATGTAAATTTGGTCACACTTTTATTTAATATACATTTCACGCTATTACCAAACCATTAACTAAGCTTTTTAGCTCAATAAACTACTAATTAGCTGCTTATTAATAATTAGTAAAATAGTTGGGTTTAGGTATTGGGTAGGATTAGGAATGTAAAATAAGATCATACTTTACAGGTGTTAAGAAACAGTTAATATCTTAATAATAGGCAGGTAATAAGCCAGTAGTAAATGGTGTGAATTGTTATGGTCACTGTCACGAGGTAAACAAGAAAATCTGTGCAGCTCAAATAATACATCATTTGTAACGGAGGAATTAATCTATGATTATTAAACTTGAATTTCCCGTTTTCCTTTTCTTCGATGTGTTCAAAATAATGAACGCATTCTCTCATTGAGTGAGTGATTCAACATGACTGTTCATTTTTAATTCAGCAACTTATTTTTTAAAAGCTAATTAATTAAAATAAAAAGTAACTCGTATTACATTTTTAAAAAAGCAACTCAAATATTATTTATACATTTTTTACTTAGATTTGTCTCTTAGAAAAGTTATATTATTACTTAACTTGTGTTACTTGTAATTCGTTTCCCCCAACACTGACTTGTGAGTGACTGGCATTATTATTTTTGGGGGTGGTGGGCTGTAAAGTTTGGGAACCCCTCCTCTAAAACAACTGTTAAAAAAATATATGTAAAAAATAAAAATAATAACTTGGTCAATCAATCACTCCAAGCTGCACCGCTCAATCTTAGCCACCTTCCCGTTCCGCTACCAGTCCCACATCCCAAAATCAACACATTCCCATCAATCTCCACCCCTCCTGGTCAAAATAAAGTTTGGGAACCCCTGCCCCAATACAAATGTTAAAAATAAGTACAAATAAATAAGGTGGTCAATTTATCATTCCAAGCTGCACCCCACAGTGATCGATCTTAGCCACCTTCCCGTTCCGCTGCCACTCCCACATCCCAAAATCAACATGTTCCATCAATCTCCATCCCTCTAAATCAAAACAAAGTTTGGGTACCCCTGCCCTAATACAACTGTTAAAAATATGTAAAAAAAAAATGTATTAATTAATAAAAAAAAATTTTTATCAATCGATCACTTTAAGCTGCACCCCACAGAGCTCGATCTTAGCCACCTTCTCATTCTGCTGCCACTCCCACATCCCAAAATCAACACATTGCACTGATCTTTACCCCTCCAAGTCAAAATACAGTTTGGAATCCCCTGCCCTAAAACAAATGTAAAAAAAAAACGTAAAAAAATTAAATAAAATAAAATTAAAATAAATTCGATCGCTCAAACACTCCAAGCTGCACCCCACAGAGCTCGATCTCAGCCACCTTCCCGTTCCGCTGCCACTCCCACATCCCAAAATCAACACATTCCCCAAACCTCCACCCCTCCTGGTCAAATTCCATTCACTGCTCTCTCAACCACAAGCCTCACAACATCAGCAGCCTTTTCTTCAATCCTGCTCCGTTACATCTAAACATGTCCTGGACTCAACCTGCTCTTCTCACCTGTCTGCTTGTTTTGTCCGCCATCACCTGTGAGTAGCCGGACTGTGGTTTACTGGAAGTGTTCATTCACCAGTGTGTGGCCCAATAGTCAAAACTTGTTGGACTTACCTCCTCCATTTCTCCTGTGTTGCAGTATTCGATGGAGCTGACGGTGCTGTATCTGATAAGAAGGATGCAGTCAAACCTCAAGGTGACTTAAAGCTGTTAATGCTAAAAGCTGTAGATGTTTCTCAGAGTTCTTCATCAGTGTTGTTCTTCGTAAAAAAGGTGCACTGAGGAAGATCTTCATGCCAGAAGCAGACGCCGCCAGCTTCTTCAAACGGAGGGGCAGGAGAGCTGTGAAAACCCAAGACGAGATAAACGGTGAGGATATTTGTGCTTGTTTGAAAACTCTTTGAAATACTTGCATGCAAATGTGAATGCAGAATGTTTTAAAAGCACACACCATTAAAACATTTATCTTCAGATTTGTTAATCATAATAATAGTTTGTGAAAATACTTTCTTTGCTTCAAAAGTTACTATTTAATTCAGCATTTTACTAGCAATTTCTTTGTTTTACAAGCAAATTCAGAGTGTTATGTTACAGATATATGTTTTATAATGAATAACTGTATTATTATTTGATTATTATAATATTTATTACAAGTATTAGTATTGTTGTTGTTAGTATTATTATATTAATATGAATTTCACTAGAATTAAATTAGAACTCTATTTCCAAAAAAAATTCTGCTTTCAACATTGATGATGATAATAATAATAATAATAATAATAATAATAATAATAATAATAATAATAAATATTGATTCAACACCATATCTGTATAATTTCTGTGATAATTCTGTATACTTTCTGTGAATGATACTGAAAAATTTTTACATTTGCTGGTGGAAATTTAGATTTGCCATTAAATTAATTAATTAAATCTAAAAATATATATTGTTCATTCATTCTTTATTAATCTGGGGTCGCCACAGCGGAGTGAACCGCCAACTTATCCAGCATATGTTTTACGCAGCGGATGCCCTTCCAGCTGCAACCCATCACTGGGAAACATCCATATACACTCATTCACACACATACACGAGGGACAATTTAGCTTACCCAATCCACTTATACCGCATGTCTTTGCACTTGTGGGGGAAACCGGAGCACCCGGAGGAAACCCATGCGAACACGGGGAGAACATGCAAACTCCACACAGAAATGCCAACTGACCCAGCCGAGGCTCGAACCAGCGACCTTCTTGCTGTGAGGCGATTTTGCTACCCACTGCGCCACCGCATCGCCCAATATATATTGTCACAAAGCTCATTTAAATGCAATGAATACATTTAATACTATATATTTTTAAATATAAACTAATATAAATATGAAATATAAATAAAAATATAAACTAATTTAAACTAATAAATACAGCTTTGAAGAGAAATCCATTTTATAACAATCCTTTTATGAATGTATTTTTTTGTACAGTAACGTACACATTTAAAAAGCCACAATATAAAATCTTGCAGAGTAAATCAGCATTACTCACATCATCACATTTGTGGGTTTTCAGTCAGACTTTCCTGGTGTACAATAAAGAGGCTATTTAGTGGCCACACAGGTGCTGCGTTTGAGCCAGCTGAGGAATGCAGGAACCACAGGACAGCCTGGAGAAAGCAGATTCCAGTCTCCCAGTGCTGGAGGAGCAGCTCTGTTTTTACATGCCTTTGATTTGGCTTTGGCCTGGTGTGAGATTGTTAGTTTATGGTTGTTGTTGACTCACAAACATTGACGTTTGACTCATCTGTGGGATGTTTACAAAATGATGAGGCAATGAGAATGACAAAAATATTTTTTCATTCATAATTTGGACAATAAGTATTCAAAGCAAGTAAAAAAACATTTCATTCATGCTAGCAACATGCTGATGTATTTTAGTAATGCACTAAACATGCTGGCAACATGCCATTTCATGCTAGCAATGTGCCAAAACACGCTAGGAAAATGCTACAAAAAATGCTAATTTCCACATGAAAAAAGTATTGACTGAAATATTTCTGAAATAGTTATTTTTGAACGCTGCATTTTGTGCCATTATGATCAATTATGTTCACACCACTTTCATAAACTCTCATAAAAACATAGAGACTTTTGTAGATAGAGTTAAAAATCATCTTGAATGCTATGTATTTCCATCTTGCTCTGACCAAAGTTATTTGAACATTGTAGCTTGGCTACTTGTTTATACAAACTTACCAAAATTATAATGCATTAAATCATGAAAAACATAAAAAAAACCAAGCTAATTCATATTTATATTGTGCTAAACACATTAGTCTTTTTAAAAATTCGTTAGAAACATGTTAATAACTTGCTATTTTATGCTAATCTTATGTTTAAACATGCAAGAAACGTGCTGGCAGCATGCTAATTTGTTCACGTGAACCAAAGACGCTACAAACATGTTTATTCATGCTAGCAATGTGCTAAAATATGTAAACAAAGTTCTACAGCATGTTAGTATCATGACAAAACATGCTAGTAACATGCAACATGCTATAATATGTAATCAAGTAATGAGTTTTTGTTTCAACCATGGTTGTCTTTGGTTGGTTATCCCATTTGTTGTTGTTTTGTTTTAGTAGCTAAAAGGGTTATTATTTTATTTTAAGATGAAACCACCTACTATCAGGCTTTTCCCAATGTCTATTTGAAAAAAAGGAAAAGAAAACATGGTTTGCTTACATTGTTAAAGGTTTTTGTAATCCCTTCATGGACGTTATACTTCACCTTCAGTGTTTTGACTATGAGCCTGATTCTGTTTTAATTGACATTTTTTTCCTCACATTTTGTTGTTTTCTTAGCTGAACAGAGACAGAGACTGGCCGCAGATGAGAGAAGGAGGGAGTATCACGAAGAACAGAGGAATAAATATGAGAATTACGCTGAAGAAGAAAATGATGGTGAGTCTGTCAATCTCAAATCACTTACCTGACCGCCATGTTAGATCGGGCAGCATTAGCGTTCTAAGATCACTCACCGTGTATATCCAAGGAACTTTGCTATATCTCACGCAAAAAGCACTCAGCTGAACCTTGTTTGGCTTTACAAAATAAAGTTACTAAAACAAAATTTATTAAAAACATTTATTAAAAACAAATTATATTAAACTAAATCGCATGACAATGTTACTTGAAATTTGGAAGAAATGTTTTCAGGCTACACTAACGCAGTAAAACATCAAATATTTACATCAAATACTTGCTCAAAGACTTGATTTGTACTACGTGAGCATGATTAATAATCTAAATACACATTTAACGATTAAATGTCACCATTTTTATTCCTCAAGAGCAAGACGAGCGCACCAGAGAGAACACCGAGCAGTGGCGAGAGTTTCACTATGACGGTCTGGACCCGTCTTACGAATATAACCGACACACCATCTAAAACAGCAGGAAAACGTCATCAAAAACAGCGGGGAAACTACATGAACACGGGTAGAGAGCTTTATAGTACTTCACAGCATATTTCTGTGAAGGTTTTTGAGGTACGATGTGCACAAGCAGAAAATAACAATGATATTATGTGTAATCATGCATGCAGAACATGAATCGTTGTATCATAGTTCTTCAAAATAAGATGTACATTTATTCATTTTAGGCTCTTAATGTAAGTTTAATTATAGTTTAAAACGTATATTCTGTATATTATTTCCACATAGCCTAATATAATGGCAGAAGGCTTTGCACAAATGTATAACTTACTGTAATATTTTCAGTAGTACATAAAAAAAATATCTTAGTCAGCTTTTAAACACATTTTTTATCCATTCTAAGCTGAAACAATGCAGTCTTGCAATCCAAACATAACGTGCTGTAAATCTGTCAATTTGGTGAAATAAAAACTATTCAAAGAAGTACAAACAATAATGATCAAAGTGGTGTTATCTTTGTGTTTAATGAAAACTTGAAATCAACTCACCAAAAAAGAAACACTCACCACAGAACAAATCCACTGAGGAGAAAACACAGCTTACATCATTTTTTTTCCGACCTGGATGTAAGAACCAGCACAAAGCTGCTAAATTCAGAGGGCAGGTATGAAGAAGACCAAGATGACATGCAAGATTTAAGCGTTGAATCTCCCACCGCCGTATATCAATGGACACATCATATCAAAACAGCTTCAGTGGAACTGGAATGCTGTGTTGTTTGCATCGGTACACTGTGAACTTTTATTTTTTTGTTAGTAAATTTCACTTCACTGAAACACAAGATCAGCAAATACAAACGTTTGTCACCGAAGCTGGTACTTCTCATTTCGATTTGTGACAAAACACGATCACGGGTCAAGTTTTCCGAAATGTCATTAGTTACAGTTAAAAGAATAAAATTATATAGCAATTTACATTACAGTGTCTATATTCAACGGCAACGAATACTTGTATTTGCACAAAAACTACTATGTAACAATCACTGCGATGTAAAATGTGACCAAAATGATACTGTAAAAAGCAGAGCATACAAAATAAATCCAAAACATACACAAATCACTTATAAAAAGTGCTTTCGCCACCATTTTACACCACACAAATCACTTCAGATTCTTTTACTAGTCTTAACAAATTGTCGATAAAACCATTAAACCGCACATTTCCATTTTCTTGTATACAATGTTCAGATCTTTCATTCACTCATGACGTTTATCTATACTGGATGACAATGATTGTGGCTATTTGACACACAAATCACTCCCAAATCTTTCACTGGTATTAACAAGTTGTTGATAATAAAAAACAAATCATAAAACTGCACATTTTCATTTTGTATACATTATTCACATCCCTCATTTGCTTGGTAATAAATGCCAGTTGCAACCAGGACTGAATCGTAAGTTTATACATACTGGCGACTATATATTATTATTATTATTATAATTTAACACACAAATCACTCTAGAATCTTTCGTCGATATGCACACAAGTGCACATTTCTATTTTTATACAATACATCCTTCATTCGCCCATGAATAAATGCCAGACACATCCAGCATTGTAGGGTTTATATGTATGTGTACTTGATGGAAATTATGTTTACTGTACTACATCAACTTCCATTGACATTCTGTAAACCTCACATCCTTTATCGTTTGGTTGTTCGAAACAGCAGCAGGTTGAAATACAGCAGCAAGAAGTTACAATGAACGAAAATCATTTTTATCTACACATTTTTTTATATTTATTATTCTTTTTTTTGCAATCTCCATTTAAAAGCCACATAAAACCACCCAAATCATGAGCTATACTCTGTTAATCAGTCTCCTTAAATGTGCAGGCCGCCATATTGGAAACCATTTAGCATCCCGTTGGCTTTCCGGATAGGAAAACGGGTTTGAGTGGGTGACTGCGGACAATGGAAGTTACCGTTACATATCAGAAAACACTCCCCCCCCACAAAGTGCATCAATCAGGTGAGCAGTCTCACAGGAAGTGATGTCATTTGGAGCCGGTGATGATGGTGGTGACGGTTGATGGCCGCGTGTGTCGTTCTGGCTTTCCCGTCCTCGAGGAAGAGTTTGACGTTTGTTTGGGCGAACCTAGACAAAGATAACACCCTCTTCAAGGGCTGTTCGACAACACGACATAATACAACACACAGCACAGCACTGGTCATGAGTAACTCGACAGGATCAACACACATCGTCAACACAATTATTACATTTCAGTCAAAGTTATTGATTTTGTTCTTTACAACAGATTTACGATCATACAAGGTTAAAATAACACCTGACGTCCGCAATATTTTGGAAGCTGTTTTCTGAGGGCCATTCACACAAAAAACGTTTTTTTTTTTCTATTTCATTCATTTCCATTGTTTTTCTAGCATAATCTCAGGGCAATTCGTAACTTTTTGATTTAGTGGCTAATTGGTATGAACTCATACGATCTCATTTGTACAATGTAGTACGATTAGCTTATCAACCCCATGACGGTTGGGTTTAGGGGCGGGGTTTGGTGCCACGCCTGCTTTTTTTAAAATCATACATTTTCGTACGACTGAAATCGTACAACTTCATATGAATTAGCCACTAAACTGCTAAATTGTAAAATACGTATGTTTCCTCGTGAGATCAGGCTGTTTTTTTCCTATGTAAACACGCGCTTGACAGACATTTTAATGTTACGCTCACGTTTTGCAGTTCCTCGCACATGAGCGCTGTGTTTTTAAGATGCTGTGTTAGATATCAAGATCTACGTGAACCACAAGTTGCTGAGAGTTTTATTTCAGTATGCTGATGTACTTCCAACTAAAACTGAATATTGAGTAGGGGGCGGGGTTTTCTTTTTGCATATAATTCCCTGAAAGCAAACTAAGGGTAAGAGGGGCGTGGTTAAAAATGTCGTAGCTGAAGCCGTCAAAAATGGCGTCAACAGAGAAGGCCACGTCAAAAGCGGAAATAACATTTTGATTTTGACTTTTGATTGATGATTACTCAAACAAACATTTTTTTTCTGTGGATTAATTTGCATGGATTGTGCGCTAGCAAAAAACCTTGAACATTTTGATCTCACATGGACGCAGCACTACTCATCAATCTCAGTTCCAAAGCAGTGGACCAATCAGAAGAACTTGGCGGGGCAAGCATTGCGAGCTTTTGTTTACAGTAGCAAGTTGGCATGACAACTGTTTTACTTGATGTTAAAATGGCGGATGATGTGATTTTTTTTTTTATTCTAAAAACCAAAACAAACCATTTTTAGACGTAAAGATGCATGTTGTGTGACGCTATCTCACTGCAATTCGTAAATTTAGATTTATCGGCTAATACGGATAAATTTTTACGATCGCATGCGTACAATTTATTATGATTGGCTCAACCCCTAAATAACGGTTGGGTTTAGGGGTGGGGTTTGGTGCCATGCCTCCTTTCAAAAATCATACATATTCGTATGACTGAATTTTTACGATTTATACGAATTATTCACAAAACTGTCAAAGCGTAAAATAGTTACGTTTCCTCATGAGATCAGGCTGGAATGGCCCCTTAAGTCGCCTTTCCACTGCACATGACATTCGGACACGACCTTCGGAATACGCCCTCTTATGGCAGTCGCGCAGAATTTTCAGTTTTGTCGTGCACCATGGGAGAGCTTGCGGTGTCCGAAATATAGGAGTGCAAAAGCAAGAACCTTTCTTCTCCGTGCGTTCACCATAATTGAATGAATGAATAATGAGTAGAAATTCATAGACCGCTGAAATTTTTGGAGGGAATGTGGAGACAGCTTAAAAAATTACAATATATTTGTAATATATATGTTTCTTTTTTAATATAGACTTTTTTTTCTGATTCAAAAAGTAACATAAAACTACCAATTCCCATCTTGTGCACACGGACCTGCTTGGAAAACACTGGAATACATCACATCCCGTTGGCCGGTCGCATACGGTCTAGTGGCAGAAGTTCAAATATTTTAACGGCTCCACAGCTCAAATCAGATCCGAGATATTCCACGCAGCCCTCAGACTACTCTCTGTTGGAAAGAATGACTTCCTCTCTGTCGCTTGTCGATTGTCATGTGCAGTGGAAAGGCGGCTTTACAGACTACAGAAATTGAGGGTCAAAGTAGATATCATTTACTGGCATCCAATGAAAACCAAAGGTTTGCATTATGCAAATTTGTTACAAACGTAGATATGTTTGTACAGGATGTGAAACTGGAATTACTGACAAACAGTTTCAGGCTGATCTGAATTGGTTCTGTTTTTTAGAAGGCAAAAAAGTTTGTTGTGAACTTCTTTGCAGAACTTACACACTACATGGAAGGTTATATTTAATAAAAGTATAATCGGGGCACTAACTTACAGTCATTACGATGAACCGAGGAAACATCCACCGACTGACTCTTCCCAGGCATGGATGTTGGATTCTGCTTTCTGTGCTGAGAGGAATCCATACTGCTGCCCAGCTGAAGACGCCTCATGTGTCGGATCACTGCGGTCGCGTTAAAGGCTTGCTGAAAGAGGAGAACATAGAGGGAAAGGTGGATAAATCCTTTCATGAATGATTGGATGATTTAGCAAAGGCAAGGACTTGGTCACCTACTCGCCATTTTGCCTTGGCAAAGTTTTTCTTCATCTGTCGGCTGACGGATTCGTGGATGTTCTTGCAGAGCGCTGTATCACCGGCTATCCTGAAATCACAGGAGTGTTAGCAACTGGACGTCCTGCTGTATGATTTGACATCCATGAGGAAAAAAAGAGCTTTATGATACTCTATGTGACTATATTCAAGTATATAATTACTTTAATTAAATTAAAAAGTAAAACTATGTAATTATAATGTAGTATATAATTCATTTTTGCATAGCATTTCTATATAATAAATTACGAAAAATTATAATATAAAAATATAGATGTAACGTAATTTATAGAATATATTTAACTGATATAATTTATAGAATATATTTTAATTATATAGTTTACATTGTAATTAGTATATATAATGTAACGTTCTAGGTAATGTCTGTTAAATGTATTCTATAAATGATAAGATCATTTTCATATTATAATATTTAGTAATATATTATATAGAAGTGCTGTGCAAAGATTATTTGCATGAAGGATCATGTGACTGTGAAGACTGGAGTAATGAAGCTAAAAATTCATCTTCAAAATCACTGGAATAAATTATTAAATTAAATTATAAGCTACTTTTGAACAGTTATTTTATAGTGCAATAACATTTCACAATTTTACAATTTCTACTGTATTTTTGATGAAATAAATGCAGACTTGGTGAGCAGGAGAAGCTTATTTTAAATCATTTAAAAATCCTACTGACCCCAAACTTCTGACAGATATTTTCATGCCAGACTATTTGATATTCACCTAACACATCCACTAATATATTTCCTCAACAATCCATCAACAAACAATGTTTCTCCTATCCATTTCTGCTCACCACGGATGCCGAAGAGCCTCATCACACGTGAACCTCTTTTCTGGATCTTTCTGCATCAGGTTATTAATGAAGTCTTTCGCTATAAAACAACACAAATGTGCAAAATGAAAAAGAAGCAAAAATAAAAGCGTTGAATCGGTTACACAAGGGCGCAGATCTAATTGTGAAAAAATGACACCCTCCTACTCTTTCCCCAGACACCAGAGAACAGCTTGTGGTGTGGGTGTCGATTTGTTTTGTTTTTTTCCCAGCGCCAGATAATGCTTTTCTACTGATGATTTATATATGGCTGCAAAACCTCAGTGTTACTTTTGAACAGCCCTTATTAAAGTATTGCTAATGGGGGGGGGGAAACTAAGTCATGACTGGCAGTAACAAGCAGACATAAGGAACCAAACGATGGCGCTTCAGTGGGTAAAAGAGATTAAAAAAAGGTCGGTGTCATTTTCTTCAATATTTAACACATAATCAAAGCATGAAGTTGAAATGAATGAATATAAGAATTTATGATATAGTATATTTTTTTAAATGGAAAATTCTGTCATCATTACTGATACTGAAGCAACTGATACTGAAGCAAAACCTGTAGGCATTTTTTTTTCGCTTACATATACAGTTGAAGTCAAAATGATTATCCCTCCTGTGAATTTTTGTCTTTTTCAAATATTTCCCAAATGATGTTTAACAGGTTCAGGAATTTTTCACAGTATTTGCGATAATATTTTTTCTTCTGGAGAAAGTCTTATTTGTTTGATTTCAGCTAGAATAAAAGCAGCTTTTAATTTTTAAGGACAATATTATTAGCCCCCTTAAGCAATATTATTTTTCAATAGTCTACAGAACAAACATTATGTTTAGAAACGTGTTGAGAAGATCTTCTTTCCGCTTAAACAGAAATTGGGGGAAAAATATACAGGGGGGCTGAAAACGTATAGAGAGAGATTAAAAATGTTAGCTAAAACCTTTGGTGTGAAAGCCTGTTTTCACCACATGATAAAAAAGGTAATTGTGGCATTTTAACTCACAATTCAGAGAAAAAAGGTCAGAATTTTGAGATTATATCATGCAATTTAGACTTTTTTGACTCAGAACTATGTCTTTATTTGTAGCAATTATGAGTTTAAAGACTTTCTCGCAATTCTGATTATTTCTTGCCATTTTGAGTTTATAATCTAATTATATTACACTTTTTTTGAGCCTTTAAGACAAAACTGCTAGATATGGCAATGACAATTCTGAGAAGTTCATTCATTCATTCATTTTCCATCAGCTTAGTCCCTTTATTCATCAGGAAGAAATAAACAAACAGGGGGGCTAATAATTAAGGGGGTTTAATAATTCTGACTTCAACTGTATGTGTGTGAATGAGTGTGTATGGGTGTTTCCCAGTACTGGGTTGCAGCTGGAAGGCCATCCGCTGTGTAAAGCATGCTGGATAAGTTGGCAGTTCATTCCGCTGTGGTGACCCCTAATGAATAAAGAGACTAAGCCGAAGGCAAATGAATGAATAAATGAAGATCTACACAAATTTTTTTTATTTTGGATGCGATTAATCACAATTCATTTTTTAATAAGTTAAAAAATTAAATATAATAATTTTTAAAAATAATATTTTTTTGCCAGCATTTATTGTTGGAGTTTACTGAAAAAATAGACTTGATTCGAAAGATTTCACAGCTTATGATCAAAAGTAACAAAACAAAGTTTCTTGCGGTTATTAAATGTCTAGTGTTTTATTTATGCATCAACCAAATGCATCAATCAATCTTATGAATTAATAATGAAAAAGATCTAAAACTGGACGTTCTCAACGTTCCACATTATTCAGTGGTTAAAATAACATTGTATAAATTTGGTACAAAATTTTCAGTATAAATACATGTATTGTTACACCCCTAAAATACTATCGAACGCAATGGAACTCAAAAAATAGGCTGATTACCAACATTCTTCAAAATATCTTATTTTCTATCCAGCAGAAAATGTAAATATACACAAGTTTGAAATGATGACAGAATTTTCTTTTTTAGTGTGTGTGTGTGTGTGTGTGTGTGCGTGTGTGTGTGTGTCTGTGTGTGTGTGCATGTGTGTGTGTGTGAGCAATCTTTTCACCACAATACATGATGAGTCACCCTCACCTGAATCAGAAATATCATCCCAATATGGCGAATCAAACTCATATTCTGCCTTCAGTATTTGCTCAAACAGTTTAGAGTCATTCTCATCGTAAAACGGAGGGTATCCACATAACCTGGGGAGACAGAGGATTTAGTATTTTATCCTAAAGATGTGTAAAATGGTTGAAAAAAGGGATACTCACAATATGTAAGCAATAACTCCGATAGACCAGCAGTCCACAGCTTTACTGTAAGGCTTTTGTGCTAATACTTCTGGAGCTACAGTATTAAAAGAGAGACAAAAAGTGATGAAATAAAGGATTAATAAAGGAAAGTTTACACACACACACACACACACACACACACACACACACACACACACACACACACACACACACACACACGCACACACAAATCTGACCATCATTCAATCACATAAATATAAACATCCATATGGACATCTGATTTATGGCCATATATGAACATTATTATAACTAATATATTTTGTATACATGTGCATTTTAGTTATTCCAATGGTTCAAAAAAATATATGTAAATAACCATTTTTGCATATTTATAAATATATGTTGGATATATGGCATGTATATTTTATATATGTGAAATCCAAACAGGCAGCACGGTGGTGCAGTGGGTAGCACAATCGCCTCACAGCAAGAAGGTCGCTGGTTCGAGCCCCGGCTGGGTCAGTTGGCATTTCTGTGTGGAGTTTGCATGTTCTCCCCGTGTTTGCGTGGGTTTCCTCCGGGTGCTCCGGTTTCCCCCACAGTCCAAAGACATGCTCTATAGGGGAATTGGGTAAGCTAAATTGCTTGTGGTGTGTGTGTGTGAATGAGTGTGTGTGGATGTTTCCCAGTGATGGGTTGCAGCTGGAAGGGCATCCGCTGCGTAAAACATATGCTGGATAAGTTGGCGGTTCATTCCGCTGTGGAAAATAAATGAATGAATGAAATCCAAACACGAACGTGTATGTCATACATGTAATTTCCATATATTGCCATACATCAGATTTCTATATGGGTGTAGATGAACAAATATTTTATAATAAATGTTTATGTAATTTTTAAAAATATATTTAATTTAATTTAAAATATAAATGAATTTATTAATACATAATATACATTCATTCATTCATTCATTTTCCTTCGGCTTAGTCTCTATTTCAGAGGTCGCCCCAGCGGAATGGACCACCTAATATATAATATATTAACCACTATACTGTCCTTTTAGGAACTGGCAGAAAATGTGCATAGAAATGTTCACCAGAAAAATAGACATGGAAATTTCAAACATGGAAATAGCAGCATAAGGATTTGACACAAAAGGAGTAAATGAATACGTTTGATCTAAATATATGTTAAAGCATTGCAGACATTTACCCTCATAATCCTTGCCAAAGATGTTACTGCTATTTAAAACAGGTTTAAATCAACTTGAATTCTTGAACTTTTTGCTAGAATGGTCTGAAAATGATAGAATTGTCATGAAAATTGGACCACCACTCAAATAGAGGTTAATAAAATCACTTTTTATGACAATTTTAAAGCCAATTGTGCTCAATTATCTATTAGTTTTTATTTACCATTACTACCAATTTCTTTTTTGTAATAACTTCATTATTTTAATTCAGTTTCATATACAATTTTAACAAGGCAAATGAAAAAATAAAATAAAATCACAATAACAACAAAAAAAGTAAGAGATATTGTACATATGCATGTCACATTTAAGTTACATACTTTATACTTTGCTATAATAGATACATTATACCAGGGGTCACCAATCTCGGTCCTGGAGGACCGGTGTCCCTGCAGGGTCGGGAGCTAATCTGACAAAATAACTTATGATAACATCCCAAAATTAGTACACCATTTATATCTTATGGGAAAATATTAAATACAAAAGAGAAACAAAAAATATGTAAAAAATTTTGTTGACATTTTGTAGTTTTTTCCCCAATATTTTGGATGAATTTAAGTGTATAATCTTTTTATTTCTAAAGATTTTTAGTGACTAAAATATTATTTTAATAAATATATCCGTTTAATAAATCTGTTTTCTTGAAATGCACCAAAATATATGACCTATATTCACTGAGAAATGCAAAAAAATATTCATTTTCAAAATAGGGTGTACTCATATACGCTGAGCACTGTATATAAACACTACCTGACAAAGGTATTGTCATCGATCCCAGTTGTAAGAGCAACAAATAATAACTTGACTTCAAGTTGATCATTGTGAAAAGTGGCAGAATGTGGATTTTTCTGATGAATCATCTGTTGAACTGCATCCCAATCCTCACAAATACTGCAGAAGACCTACTGTAACCTGCATGGACCTAAGATTCACACATAAATCCATCAAGTTTGGTGAAGGAAAAATCATGGTTTGGGGTTACATTCAGTATGGGGGCGTGCGAGAGATCTGCAGAGTGGATGGCAACATCAACAGCCTGACGTATCAAGACATTTGTGCTACCCATTACATTACAAACCACAAGAGAGGCCAAATTCTTCAGCAGGATAGCGCTCCTTCACATACTTTAGCCTCCACATCAAAGTTCCTGAAAGCAAAAAAGTCAAGGTGCTCCAGGATTGGCCAGCCCAGTCACCAGACATGAACATTATTGAGCATGTCTGGGGTAAGATGAAGGAGAAGGCATTGAAGATGAATCCAAAGAATCTTGATGAATTCGGGGAACCCTGCAAGAATGCTTTCTTTGCCATTCCAGGTGACTTTGTTAATACGTTAATTGAGTCATTGCAGAGATGTATGGATGCAGTCGTCCAAACTCAGAGGAGTCATACACAATATTAATTATTTTTCCACTGCACCATGACTTTATATTCTATACTGAACATTATTTCTCTTAAGTGACAAGACTTTTGTCTAAGCAAAGTCAGACCTTACTGTCCTAATTAAATAATTAAAAATCAAGGTCATATATGATTATATTTTATTTTGGTAAAATAAGCGTAATATAGAGGCCTTTGCCTTTTAAGCCACTTCTGATACCAAATGATCAACTATAAGTCAACTTATTATTTGTTGTTCCTAAAACCTAGATAGGCGACAAGACTTTTGTCAGGTAGTGTATACATTCATCCCAGTGCATACAATTATGCACAGAAGAAAATTTTTAAAATTAAAATAACAAGTAAATAAAATGACTACCATTTTCAAATTCAGTGCAGATTCATACTGATATTTTACACTTCGCCAGTCTTACCCACATATCCCGGCGTCCCGCAGGCTGTGGACATGATGTCATTGGCGGCACCCTCCATCTTGGACAGGCCGAAATCACTTATCATTATCTTGGACTCCTCATGTGGGTTGAAGTACAGCAGATTCTCCGGCTGTCAGAAGATGAGAGAGAGAGAGAGAGAGAGAGCATGATTAGGTTATAAAGTCACTGAGAGTTATTTATGCCGTATGTCTTGTGTCCGCTGTGGTGAAAGTGAGTGATCACGACGCGGTGACCTTTCACGTCTCCGGGTTCAGCTTCACGTATAAACTGCATATAACGACACTGTATATCTCGGTAGTATTGATTCGTTTTGTTGTGAAGAAAATCAGTCAGGGGAAATCATCACCTTCAGGTCTCGGTGGACAATCCCAAGCGAGTGCAGGTAATTTACAGCATCCAGAACTTGTTTGATTAGCGCACTGGCGTCCTGCTCCGTGTAAAAGCCCCTCTCCACGATGCGATCAAACAGCTCACCACCTGACACTCTGGAAAATACAAGAAATCATGTTTTATTTCATCTCAGTTATTCGGACTTAATTACATAGACAAGTACACAGTAAACAGTAACTTAAAGTACACATGAAATCAAAATGCTCACATTGCTAGTTTTGTGGTGAACGATTCATCTGTGCATGTCATTAAGCAAAACTAATTATTTGCCCTTGTAATCTTTAATTGAAATCTGAAAATGCACTTCCTGTTTGTTTTCAGTTCAATTCTCAGATGACGTCTGTCTGAGGTATTGGGCGTGGCTAACATACTTAAACACGCCCCTCCAACTGTCAGTTTTGACAACAAACAGAAATGGTGAGGAGGAGGAGTCTGTTAGGTTGTAATAACTCTTCTAAAACCCATTTCCCAATCTTTCTGAATGAAATGCCTACTTTACTACATCCAATCAGCTTGCAGTAGAAAAAAAACAAGCCACGCCCACTGTTTTCTCATTTAATTATTCAGTTTCTCTAGTAACTGTCACAATACGAAAAAAAATTAATTGGTAAACTAAAAAAATAAAACTCAAACTAAACCAAAATCCAAACAAAAACATCCTAAAAATAAAAAATAAAAAGCCAATCCAAGCAAAATAAATTACAAATAAACCCCAAATTCAACCAAAAGCCCAACAAATTCAACAAAAGGGAAAAAGCAATCAAAGTCAAAACAAACTGTCAAAACAAAAAAACAACCAAAAACAAAAAACTGAACTGAATGAAACAAATTCAAAGTAAATCAAAAACTTACAAAATAGAAAAAGCAAAAAACCAAACAAACATAACAACAAAACAATCAAAACTGAACAAAACGAAAAAGAAAAAGGAATAAGGAATACCAAACAAACAAAAAGCCAAACCAATCAAAATGAAGCCAAACCAAATAAAAACTAATTAAACTAATTTCGAGAGGAGCACGTGATATGATTGATCGCAGCCGGTCTCTCATCAGTAATCACTAGTAAGCCAATCAGATTAATACAAACTCCCTATAAGTAGCCTGTCAAAAAACTACTCTCTTATCTTCGTTTTCGAAGAAACCCCCTATCCACCCCATCTCCTCCTTTACCAGGGGGAGCTCTAGAGAACTATCCGATCTCGTACCCCCTTATATGCTTATTTACCAGGGGGAGCTCTCGAGAACTATCTGATCTCGTACCCCCTTATATG
>CAIGQW010054212.1:3917952-3932535 GCA_903798125.1 Danio choprae
GGTCTGAAAATGATAGAATTGTCATGAAAATTGGACCACCACTCAAACAGAGGTAAAAAAAATCACTTTTTATGACAATTTTAAAGCCAATTGTGCTCAATTATCTATTAGTTTTTATTTAGTATTACTACCAATTTCTTTTTTGTAACAACTTCATTATTTTAATTCAGTTTCATATACAATTTTAACAAGGCAAATTAAAAAAAAAAAGAAGAAAAAAATCACAATAACAAAAAAAGAGATATTGTACATATGCATGTCATATTTAAGTTATATACTTTGCTATAATAGATACATTATACTAGGGGTCACCAATCTCGGTCATGGAGGGCCGGTGTCCCTGCAGGATTTAGCTCCAACTTGCCTCACCACACCTGCCTGGGTGTTTCAAGTATACCTAGTAAGACCTTGATTAGTTTGTTCAGGTGTGTTCGATTAGGGTTGGAGCTAAAATCTGCAGGACACCCGCCCTCCAGGAACAAGTTTGGTGACCCCTGCATTATACCTTCATATCTTATATATACAGTTCTCAACGTATACTGTATGAGTACACCCCTCACAAATCTCTCATTTTCTATAGGATGCTTTACAATATTATATTTGTAAATATACATTAGATTAGGCAGTACTGAAGCCAAATTGGGAGCTAATCTGACAAAATAACTTATGATAACATCCCAAAATTAGTACACCATTTATATCTTATGGGAAAATATTAAATAAAAAAGAGAAACAAAAAATGTGTGAAATTTTGTTGACATTTTGTAGTTTTTTCCCCCAATATTTTGGATGAATTTAAGTGTATAATCTTTTTATTTCTAAAGATGTTCAGTGACTAAAATATTATTGTAATAAATATATCTGTTTAATAAATCTGTTTTCTTTAAATGTACCAAAATATATGACCTATATTCACTGAGAAATGCAAAAAAATATTCATTTTCAAAATAGGGTGTACTCATATATGCTGAGCACTGTATGTAAACACTACCTGACAAAAGTCTTGTCGTCGATCCCAGTTGTAAGAGCAACAAATAATGACTTGACTTCTAGTTGATCATTGTGAAAAGTGGCAGAAGGTATATTTTTCTGATGAATCATTTGTTGAACTGCATCTCAATCATCACACATACTGCAGAAGACCTACTGGAACCTGCATGGACCCAAGATGCTCATAGAAATCAGTCAAGTTTGGTGAAGGAAAAATCATGGTTTGGGGTTTCATTCAGTATGGGGGCGTTCGAGAGATTTGCAGAGTGGATGGCAACATCAACAGCCTGAGGTATCAAGACATTTGTGCTGCCCATTACATTACAAACCACAGGAGAGGGCAAATTCTTCAGCAGGATAGCGCTCCTTCTCATACTTCAGCCTCCACATCAAAGTTCCTGAAAGCAAAGAAGGTCAAGGTGCTCCAGGATTGGCCAGCCCAGTCACCAGACATGAACATTATTGAGCATGTCTGGAGTAAGATGAAGGAGAAGGCATTGAAGATAAATCCAAAGAATCATGATGAACTCTGGGAGTCCTGCAAGAAGGCTTTCTTTGCCATTCCAGATGACTTTATTAATAAGTTATTTGAGTCATTGGAGAGATGTATGAATGCAGTCGTCCAAACTCATGGGAGTCATACACAATATTAACTCTTTGTCCACTGCACCATGACTTTATATTCTACACTGAACATTATTTCTGTTAAGTGACAAGACTTTTGTCTAAGCAAAGTGAGACCTTACTGTCCTAACTAAATAATTAAAAATCAAGGCCTGATCAAATTTTATTTTGCCTTTCAAGCCACTTCTGATACCAAATGATCAACTAGAAGTCAACTTATTATTTGTTGTTCCTAAAACTTGGATAAGCGACAAAACTTTTGTCAGGTAGTGTATACAAAAAAATAGCGGTTTTAAAAATACCCATGTTTTTGCGTGGACAGGATCTTAAAAATATTTTAAAAAGCGCAAAATGAGGTCCAATATGGAGTTTTACCTGCACGTGTGTCTTCCGCAGGTGATTGTGCAGATTGATCTCCTCAGGTATGTCCACTGATTTGGCTCCAACAAACTGCAGCAGGGGTTGTGCGACGCCGGTGTCCCAGCATGAGACTCTGTTCTGGGGCTCCACTAGGTCTCCCCAGCGGCCCTGCAGGTTTGTGGGTGGAGGGCTGTAGAGGGTCATGTTAGTCAGCTGGTTGTTGAGCGTAGCATAGTAGCCGGTCTTGATCTGACCGCGCTCCTCCTCTGTCATCAGACCCTCAGAGATCAGCTGGTCGGCATAGGAATCTGGGATGCTTTTTCTTGACCTTGGTATGATGAGGAAAATTACACTAGTAGACTTACCCACAATATTGTGTTATTACTAAAGTGTTTACATGGAATATGAAAAAAGTGACTAGCATTTTAGCATTAAGCTAAAAGATGATGGTTTTTGAAAGTTGTGAGCTGTACATACCGTATTATTTTATACATGGCAGGGTTTGTGAAAAAGGGCTCGTCCAGCTCATTGTGGCCCCACTGGCGGTAACAAAGCAGATCGACAATAACGTCTTTTCTGAAGCGTCGCTGGTACTCCACGGCCAGCCGGGTCGCTCTGAGGACTTCTTCAGCGTCATCGCCATTCACATGGATTATTGCACATCCCACCATTTTACCTGAATTATACAAGATTCAGAATAGCAAGAAGTGTTGTTAGGGTATGAAAACAATTGTTTAGATTTTGTGCGTTGGACAGTTATAGTTTACTAAAAACATAAACAGCATTGTTGTTACTTTTGTTTAGTTAAAATATTAAAAAATTAAACATTTTATTGGATAAAATAGAATAATGAAACAGTTTTTTACCCCCCAAAAGCATTTTTTGTCATTTAAGTGAAATAAAAAGTTAAATATTTCATTTTAAATTTAATTTATTTAACTATTTAAAAAAAGAATAAAGCATATCAATCTTTTAAAAATACAAATGACAAAAGCAAAAGAATCTACAGAAGTAAAATTAAAATAGTTTTTTTTTCTTGTTTTTCTACATTGAATAATCTATATAATAATAATAATAATAATAATAATAATAATAAATATATAATTTATAAAGAATTATTTTCCTATTGCAATAATACGTTAATGCAGTATTACATACAATACGTTTTTTAGAATTATTATTATGATTATAATGATATATAATTACTTACATAATTTAATAATAATAAAAATAACAAATGAACATAAATAAATAAATAAAATCTCTAAACTAAATTGACATTTGTGCAGAAAATGTGATCAGCTATAGACAAAAATTAGAAAAAAACAATTTTACCCATTTAATACAAATCACACAATAAAAATAATAATATTAAATAAAAAAAGATGAATACATTTCAGCTTTTCAATAATAAAGCATAAAATTTTTTTTTAAAATAGCTATAACAAAAAATAATAATAGTAATAATAATATTAAGTAAGTTTCAAATTAAAATCGCAATAATTTTTACCAGAGTCCATTTGATAGTAATTTCAAACAGTTTACAGCATAAAAATAACTATTCCAAAAATAGGACCATTTGATTGACTTTACCATGACTGATCAATGATTAATAAATAACAAAAAAAAATGACATACCAACATCACTACAGTACAGAGAAGATCGCCCCCTCTCAGAGGGAGTGGTGTAGCCCACTTGATTGTTCACAATGAGGTGGATGCTTCCACCCACTCTATAATGGGGGAGATTTGACAAGGTGAAGGTTTCCGGTACTATTCCTTGGCCTGAAAATGAAGCATCGCCATGAACCTGAACAGAACAGATAAAAAAAAGCACATGTATTATGCATCAGCAAGGTCTGTAATGTTGTGTAAATTGTTCACAGAGAGCTTTACTTATCTGGAAAATAAAAACATTGTTGTGGACCTGCAGGCAGATGACTTTGTCTCCCGGTTGTGAATGAGGGTCAGTGGAGTAGTCGCCGTCTTGTTTGACCTGCTGTCGGCCTCGCGTTTTTCCCTGCGTCACAGGGTTGATGGCCTCCAGGTGGGAGGGATTGGGCAGCATTGTGACATGGAGAGGGTGTCCTGCCCCGAAGTCCAGCTCCACCGTGGATGTTAAATGGGACAAGACATCTCCGATAGAGGGAGAGTGCTCCGGAAACTCACTGAGACCCCTCATCTTACGAAACATGAGCTGCAACAAAAACAACAACAAAGGATATTTAAGTTTTGTCAATGCTTAAAGGGATAGTTCACCCAAAAATTAAAATTCAGTCATTATTTATTTCCCCTTGACGTGTTCAGAACCAACTTGAGTTTCTTTCTTCTGCTGAAAACTACAGAAGTTATTTTGAAGAATGCTGTTTAATGGGTCCCATTGACTTCCATAGAAGGAAAAAAATACTATGGAATTTGGGGTGGGTGATAGCAACCAGCATTCTTCAAAATATCTTCTTTTGTGTTCAACAGAAGAAAGAAACTCATAAAGGATTCAAACCACATGAGGGAAAATAAATGGGGTAATTTTCATTTCTGAGTGAACCATCCCTTTATCGTCCCCCTGAAATGAACTTACGGGTATTGTATCAATATGTTTATGCTCATATCAAAAAGCTAGTGTGCTCCAAAACAAAGACAAAACTAGCATTTAGAAGACACCAAGCAGCTTCTCATCAGATCACCTGACCAATCAAATGCTCTCTAGTATCTGATTCTGCAGTGTCCCGCCCCCCACAGGACAAGGCTGAAATTGGGTATTTAAAGGGGTAGTCCAGAGTGTAATTTTAAGGCTTGGTTGTGTTTATGGTGCAAAGCAATGTGTACTCATGCTTCATTTGTAGAAAATTATGTTATTTTTTCAGATATCTTACTTTGATTATATACAGCTACTCAGCTAACATGAAAACGACTGTCATATTTCCTAGTTCCTCCGAAAGGTCCGCCCACAAGAGGCTGTGATTGGTCCGCTAACATAATGTGCTGTGATTCGCGAATTGGTTCCACGTCACCAGGAAAAGCGCCACGTCTCTAATAGCACGCACTGTGCCTCTGCTCTGTAAATACTGTCAGTCAGTGTAGCTGTTAGCCGTATCAGTGTGAGCCTGAATCAAACAGAAAATGAAAAGCACACAGCTGAACCTCACGCCTGCTCTCTAAAATAAAATCTGACAAGTGTCTTTCACATATATTTGGAATAAGCATGTGTAAGTAATATGAACCGTTCACATATCTTTTGCAAGTTTGTTGTTTGAGATGTAGAATGCAGAGAAAGCGGCCGCATAGAGAGACACTGCAGCGCTGCTGAAGATTGTGGGTGTTTACAGAGGTTTAATGGATAAATATGAATTTGTAGCTAAATTGTTAACGGTGCCAAACAGCATTTCCCATTGTTTACATGCTTGTTTACGTCGTTGCTACAACATACCGTTAACGCTAGAAACTGTGCATGTAATTGATCAATTTTAACAAATAAAAATACTTACAGGTTGTGGCTCACAAACCACAGCTTCGTCTATTATGATTGGAGCTGCTCCTTCTTTGAGGAGTTTTTAGCCGAATCCAGCACTGAACTGGGAAAGATCCTGGAAGCTGTCCTTTGTCAAATGCTAGCTATATATATTTTTATAATTCTCTGGAATTTAATTAAAATTAAATTGTAAGCACTTCTCTCTTTGTGTCATGCCCTTTGGAAGAAACAGAAAGAGAACAAGCTCTGTGGAAATAGCAGCGTTTGGACAGCATTTTAGCTTTCTCTGCTATAACACTACAGCGTCTCTGGCCAGGCGCCTTCGCTACACGGGTGTATGTGCGTAACCTAAAGCGTTTGTGATCTCACTAACCTGGATGTATTTTTTTGTAGTCCCCAAACTTCGTTCGCTGTAGGCTTTGCTAAGCTAACTTTGTAAAAGCCAATGTCTCCCTTTGCATTGAACTTAGAGTATATTACATTCAGAGATGCTGTTTATGTTCACACAGCTACACTACACATCAACTAAAGTTTAAAATATGATATCGTAGTGGACCACCCCTTTAATCACATAATGAGGGTCCTTTACTCACATAAATGAGAGTTCATACAGTTTCATGTATAAGAAAATACTAAATGAAACAGTGATAATCTGAAGTCCTCCAGGTTTTTTTTTTGTGTTGGATGCGCATCACCTAGCACATGCAAAAAATATAATAAATACATTTTTACCATTAGAGGATGGCTATATTCATACGCTGTTGCCACAGAACTGTTTAAACCCCATATAAAAGTGATTAAAAGTGATGGCTGCAAGCAATGAAACAATTATAATAATATGCAGAACTCGCTGTTCCAAAACAAACGGTTACTTCCCAGAGAATGAGTCTACTCCATATTAAATGAAGAGGTGGAATGAGTGACTCAGTGGACTAGATAAGGAAATAAACTGTGAGAAATTAAAACAGATATGATTGACAAGGAAGAAATACAGGGAAATCAATTCCAGAACACGAGAGAAAGGCCAAGCGAAAAAATAAAATGCAGACACACGTCATTCTAAACCTATATAACTTTCTTATTAATGTAAAAGATCGCATTTTAATGAATATCTGTTGTGATGATGTTTTTTGTCCAAACAATGGAAGACATGGAAAAAAATGATAAAGCTTAAATCTAAGAAGCAAACAAAAACAAATAAATGATAGAAATGTGAATATATAAATACAATTAAAATAAACATATTCAAGTCTGAAATCATAAGCAAAATGAATTTTAAATGTTTAATATATTTTTTATAAATCATCTTTGTTATAGAAAAAAATGTATTTGATTGGGGCGGCACTTTGGCTCAGTGGTTAGCACTGTCACCTCACAGCAAGAAGGTCCCTGGTTCGAGTCCCGGCTGGGTCAGTTAGCATTTCTGTGTGGAGTTGGCATGTTCTCCCCATGTTTGCATGGGTTTCCTTCAGGTGCTCTGGTTTCCCCCACAGTCCAAAGACATGCACTATAGGTGAATTGAATAAACTAAATTGGCCATAGTGTATGTGTGTGTATGTGTGTGTGTGTGTGTGTGTGTGTGCGCGCGCGCATGTGAGTGTGTATGGGTGTTTCCCAGTACTGGGTTGCAGCTGGAAGGGCATCCGCTGTGTAAAACATATGCTGGATAAGTTGGCGGTTCATTCCGCTGTGGCGACCCCTGATGAATTGAGGGACTAAGCCAAAGGAAAATGAATGAATAAATGATTGTTTTTAAATTGAAGGTTAAATTTAAATGTTTTTTAAATGTAAATAATTTTACGCCCCATAAAAAGGTTTCTTATTTTCATAAGTGTTCAAAGTGTGGACCCCAATGTACTTACTCTCCAAATATGAACTGCAGTTAAACTGGTCCGTCTAGTTGTACATCAATTGTATGTAAACCTGTGCCAGCAGTAATTATGAGTATTCACCTCAGGAGGGAACTGAAGGAGCCCGGTGAGCAAATTAAGGCGTCCACGGTGAGGCATTCCCATAACCACATCCGTCACTCCACTGTATACTGAAGAGCGAAACAACTCGTAGAAAAATCCCATCATGCTCTCTGCTCCCTCGCCTCCATATCGCTTCACGGTTGCAAACTTGGTGGCTAAAAAGTGGTCAAATTCCTTCAAGCAGAAAATAAGAGATGAACTGTTGATCCTAACATTATCATAAAATGATTCACATGTTGGCAAAAGTGTAACAGGCATCTAAAGGCTAAATGGTTGCCTTAAGATAAAAAACAATTACAATAGAACAAGAAGAAACTAGCATAGCACGAAAAACAGAACATGCCTTATTCAAATGTATATACTATCAATAATAAACTATTTATTTAAATATGAATCTGAAATAAATATATAAATACACACACACATAAATATATATATATTTTCACTCTCGCAATAGTAAATTGTGATTAAATTAACTGTAAAATAATAAAACAAATAATAAAAATAAAAACAAAAAAATACAAAATAAAAGTAATAATATTAACACATATTTTACAAAACAACATTACAGTTACAAGACTAATATTTATGGGTGCCTTGTCTTCGATTATTTGTTTTCAACTTTGCTTTCATCTATACCATAGTTTGTTTTCTGTATATTAAAAAAATGTATATAATATAATAGAAATACTTCTAAAAACAGTACCATATAAGTTATAATATAATATAATTTAATCCCTCAAGGATTTTTTTTAAATTGCTAAATTTTGAGACAGCTTTTCTCAAAATGTATGGCATTATTGCTTCAATTCTTGTGTTTTGCTTTGAAAATGTACAAAATATGTTTGTTTTTAAAGCATTTCAAACTTTTTTCTACATTTGTTTCTTAATAACCATTAACCTGACAAATGTATGACTGATAACATAACATAACATAACATAACATAACATAACATAACAACATAACTATATTTTAATATTTATTTATAGGTGAAAATATTATTTCAAAAATAATAAAAGTGTCTAAATGGTTGTCTTACCTGTGACTCGAGCATCAGTTTAGCCAGCTGTCTCCTCTCCTCTGGTGAAAACGCCTCTTTTTTGAGCTCCTCGAAGCGGTCAGCGAACCACTCTCGCTCCTGTAAGGTCTGGAGCTGAGAGGTTTCCACTGAGATTCCCCCGCAGTATGTGCTCTCCAGATACGCCACAACCTCTTCTGCAGATGCTTCGGCTTTACCAAAGTGTTGCAGCCCTGGAATAATGACAAACGCTAAATTAAGCAGCTAAATGGACCAAACTATAGAACAATATTATCAAAAACATTATGGTAATAAGAATGGGAAAAACTAATTAACCTCAATGACTTGCTGTGTAAATAATTTAGGTTCTAAGTGTATTTAAAGTATGCCATTTACTTTAAATACAAATATTTAAATACAGATAATTAAATGTGTTATTAATTGATTTAACAGTAGTAGTAGCTGTAACGCCCGGAGGGCGGAGGATAACATGACAAGAGGGAGACGGATGAACATTACAAAAACGGGTTTATTGAACACTTACGGGAAACATATACTGGATGCGGGAAGACAGGACGACACAGGACGAGACCCACACGAACCAAAGGAATCAAAATACCGGACCACAATGGACACAGACGAAAGGGTATAAATAGAAGAGGGAATGATTAAGCTAAAGAGACACAAGGGATGAACACAGGTGGAACAGATTAACATTGACAGTGGCGGGAGGAAGACAAAGAAAGCACGTGACAATAACAGGTGATGACGCGGACGAACACTGACAGTACCCCCCCCTTTTTGAAGGCGCGTCCTCGCGCCTTCAACGGGAAACAACAAAAGAAGGAGGGTAGAAGGGGAGGGTACAAGGGAGGAGTCTGAGGAAGGAGACAGGAAGGGAACCGGAGCAGGAGGACCCAGGACACAGCCAGAAGGACGGCCCCGGGCGGAGTCGAGGAAGGGAGGATCCATGAAGGAGTGGCTGCTGACTCCAGGGGGCCGACCGAGGGAGACGCCGCTGATGGCGGTGGAGCCCACGGAAGTGACGGAGAGCCGAAGGGCGAAGGTGACGCCGAGGTTTCTGAGGGCCGGGCGAAGCAGGCGGCTCACCCGAGCAAGGCGACGGCGGGGTTCCGGAAGCCCGCGGCATAGCCAGAGCGACAGAGGACCAAGGCGTAGCTGGAGGGATGGAGGAGCTCAACGCAGCCGGTGGGACGGTGCGATGAGGTGCAGCCGGATGAGTGGAGTCCAGAGGCGTAGGAAGGGCGACGACTGACCAAGGTGGAGCCGGAGGGACGAGGGAGCCTGGCGGAGCTGGTGGGCGGACGGCCCACGACGAAGACGAGGGAGGAG
Organism: Danio choprae; assembly: GCA_903798125.1. Lineage (NCBI taxonomy): Eukaryota > Metazoa > Chordata > Actinopteri > Cypriniformes > Danionidae > Danio > Danio choprae. Next base: position 3,927,741 of record CAIGQW010054212.1, read on the forward strand.
TGAGCCAACGCGGAGCCCTAGGGTTGAAGGGCCGAGGTGGAGTCCGCAGCTCGGAGGCCGTAGGAGCTGACGCTGGGCGACACCCTCCAGAGGGTGACGCAGACAGGCAGTACCCATAGGCGCGCTCCATTTCCGGAGCTGGAGCGTGAGCTGGGGGGCTGGCTGACTGCAGCAGTGCTGGAGCTGGATGACTGGCTGCAGTTCTGGGGGACCGTGGGAAGCTACTCATGACCCTGGAGCTGAGGCTTTTTTCTAGGAGAAGAATTAAAAAACTGTAGAAACAGTTGATTGCTGCCTGGTAACTGCGGACGGATATTGCTGCCTAAACGCAGCGGATGATCAAAAGTCAAGCTCCAGAAGCCAGTGAGTAGCCTCCCAGTGTCCAGTCGCTGTCCATCTGCATAGGGGGGGTGGGCGGGACTCTCGCTGGTTCCGCGGGTAGCCGCCAGGACTCCCCTTCTTGGCGGTGTTGCCGGCACACACACCTGGTCAGACGGGTGTTTAAGCTCCTCCATCTCAACGCAATTCCGCTCTGTCGCTCTAGGGGGCGATGGCTCATTGGTCGGGGGTGGCTCTCCATCTGCGGTGGGCTCTGGCAAGCGCTCCCTGCAGCTGGACGATGTTGATTGGCTGGTCACTGGGTCAGGAGTGGCACTGACGAGATCCTCCAGGAAGGCGATGAGTGGAAATATTTTACTCGCCAGTGTCCACTCCATCTTTGCGGCGGTGTTCCCCTGAGGACCATCTTCGGGCAATCGTGCTCTGTAACAGATGATGGGCGTGGAGAGCACGTCGCCCGGAAAGCTGTTCGTAGTCGCTCGGCTATGGTCCTCAGGGCTGCTTTCCCCCTGCTCCAGCAGGTGGTGACGGGAAACGGAAGGACGGACGGGATTAAAGGGAACACGGAGGGAGAAAAATAAAACACTGAGGGAAAAAAGGACTATGAAAAGAAAATCGGGGGAAAACACGCCGCTAACTGTGGGTCCGGTATTATGTAACGCCCGGAGGGCGGAGGATAACATGACGAGAGGGAGACGGATGAACATTACAAAAACGGGTTTATTGAACACTTACGGGAAACATATACTGGATGCGGGAAGACAGGACGACACAGGACGAGACCCACACGAACCAAAGGAATCAAAATACCGGACCACAATGGACACAGACGAAAGGGTATAAATAGAAGAGGGAATGATTAAGCTAAAGAGACACAAGGGATGAACACAGGTGGAACAGATTAACATTGACAGTGGCGGGAGGAAGACAAAGAAAGCACGTGACAATAACAGGTGATGACGCGGACGAACACTGACAGTAGCCAAAACATACATACAAAAAAGATGTACAGATTTTATACATTATTTCGCTTTTGGATGTAATTTTACAATGAATAATATACTAATTATGAATAATATACAAATAATAATAATAATTATATTGATTATACATTTTGACTAACTAATGCAAAGACTTTTAAGCAAATACAACATTTGAATTTTCAACATACAGACCTTTTTGTATTAAATTAAATGTTTCGTGTTTGTTAATTATGCAAGCTCATGCAACTAACATTAATTTATTACTACTGTAATATTAAAGCTGTTCTGACAGAAACAAAATGTGCATGTTATAGAAAGAAATGTGGGCCATTTATGAGATATCGTGAACTATATATTTAAAAGAATCTTTTTTATATACTGTAATACAATAACACAGTCAAAAGATGTTTCGCAGGCAGTTTTCTCATAGGCAGTATGAAAATTAATATATATTAACTACAGTAAGACCTTGGGGAAAAAAAGGAAACAATTTCAGAAAGCGAGTGAAAAATTTGTATATTTATTTCCTCATTTAAAAATTCTCACCTATATATACTAAAAAATAAGGCCTAATTCAGATTGAGCACAAAAGAAAAATAAACTTCACACAAGTTTAGCTCAGCGATTCATTCTATTTTCAGTTTATTAATGTAACAATTGCATGATTAATAAAAACTGGAGGGTACGTTTATTTATTTATGAACTAATGTCTGGCAATGTACATTGTTGACATCAACATGCCATGTTTTTACTTGAAGGGGGTGTTCATGTCGTGAAACCTTTATAATCATAACATGACAAAAATCCAGTGCTCTCATGACAATCATGTTTATGACAAATTTATTTTACGTTATTTTACGTTATGTTCTCTTGATAATGTCGAGTTGTCATGACAAACACAAGTTATAATGTATTTGTAAATGTCAAGTTGTCATAAAGACATCTCAAACAACGTCACTTTTGCTATTAATATGACAAAACTGAGCTAATGACACTTAATGACAGCTATGACGCGCTATGCCTTGATTATAAAGGTTTCTTGACAGCCTTATGAACACAAGTAAAGTGTTACCCATGTTTATTTAACATAGTCCCTATAGGCAGCTAAATACATGCTATGTTTATGCGGTTAACCGGTATTAAACATGGAACATTCCTATAGTCAGACGTAACATAACAATCAGTTCCAAAACTATGAACCAGGAAACAGCCCTGAACTAACCAGTCGTGTTAAGGACTCCACGAACAGCTCCATTCAGTAGGCTTATCTCCGGCACACTCTCCAGCACGGGACTTTGTGGTAGTAAGGGGTTAATTTTAGCTACTTTATGTCCATGTGCTCGATAGGCCTCCACCAGTCTCGCCAGTCCGTGATCTGTTTACACAGCAACATATCATACGTTAACCCATTCTGTACATTAAAGCAATGAAGAAAATATAATCTTTTGTATAATTAAGCATGCAATGTCAGGAAGAAGCATGTCAATAGCAACGTAGAGGTTATAGGTTTATTAAGCAAAACATATAATACAGACAACATTAAAGTATGAACCTCGGTTAAGAGCGGAGATCTGCGGTAACTCTGCCTCTCTTTCTGGACCGTCTCTCGGTCTGAAACCGTATACACCCCGCTGAGTGTGGTATAAACTCGCTAAAAACGACCGCCTGGCACCGAAGGAACGGTGCAAAAGCCGAGGGAGGTTTATAAGCATACTGCGCGCTGACATGGTGTAAATAAATAAACTAAACTTCGTTAAAAGACGATGCCAAGTTTCGCCGATGAGCCACGCATCCTAGAGCGCAGCCATAATAAACGATAGCGGGGGGAGAATCGCTCTTGTGAGTCGAATCTTCTCAGTGATTCGATTCACAAGTCCAGACCGATTTGTTCACCACAGCTTGAATCCTACATTAAGACCCATCAGTTATAACTAATATTGTGTACATCTAGTTTAGCTAGAATTAGAACGTACTCATTTTGATTAAGGGTGACGCGGTGGCGCAGAGGGTAGCACAATCGCCTCACACCAAGAAGGTCGTTGGTTCGAGCCTCGGCTGGGTCAGTTGGCATTTCTGTGTAGAGTTTGCATGTTCTCCGGGTGCTCCGGTTTCCCAGACATGCTATAGGTGAATTGGGTAAGCTAAATTGTCCATAGTGTATGCGTGTGTATGGGTGTGTATGGATGTTTCCCAGTGATGGGTTGCAGCTGGAAGGGCATCCGCTGCGTAAAACATATGCTGGATAAGTTGGTGGTTCATTCCGCTGTGGCGACCCCAGATTAATAAAGGGACTAAGCTGAAAATGAATGAATGAATAATTTAGATTGATAATCAATTTAACGGTTCCTGAACTAAATGCTATTTATTTTAATGACATTTTATGTTATTTTTATTAGCTGTATTATTATAATTATTATTATTTATTTGTGTGAATAGCAGACATTTTACATTATATCATTAGGCAGACACCTATTCAAAGCGGCATGCAAATGAGAACAATTACAGGCTAATAAAAGCAACGAATATGTAAATATGATCATTGCTACCAGCATGCAGTTTTTAGATCAATATTAAGAAAACAGAATAGAGTACATGAAGTAGTATTGGTATAAGATTTATTTCAAAGAAATGTGAAAACAAATACCAACAAATATCCACTCCAATTTACAATAAGCACCTTTATTGACAAAACTGAAAACATGAAACATAATGTGAGCATGTATACCACTGATCTATATATAATAGAGCATTATATTATGTGACATTATATATAGATCAGTGTTGTGTAGCTTATACAGTGTCACGGCGTCACGTGATGACGTACGTAAAAGAACAGATAAGTCGATCTTTAGAGTCGGTTTACGGAAATGAACTGTTCGAAAGAACCGATTCGCGATGAGTCGGACTAAGCATCACTGATGCACAGTAGCAGGTGGGAGGTAATGATTTACTCGTCGCCTGTTGGCTGGAATAGAGGCTTTGGTTTGTAAGAGGGTTTGGATAGGTCAACTTGTTTGTGCTCATGTAGCGCAGTATGGTGTGTGTGAACTGAGATGTATTTCTGAGAAGTTGAGGACAAGTACAGTATGACAAAGATAGCTTGTTTATGTTGCAACTGTAAAAACAGCATAGAAGTTAAAACGCTGCAATAGGTGAAAGGTTGGCACTGTGAAACTGTATTATGAAATGTATAAACTGTTTTTATGGAAGATTTGTTCAAGTTAAAAATTAACTTTTTTTAAATGACAGTAATGTATAAAGGCTATGTACCACAGTAAACGTATTTTATTGTTATTTTACAACATTTGAATGTAAATTGTACAACTTATTATGCAAATAGTAAAACCTTATTGTAATTATTGGTTTTATTTTGACAAGATTAGGTTAAGATTAAGTCAGGAAACACACACACACACACACACACACACACACACACACACACACACACACACACACACACACACACACACACA
>CAIGQW010054212.1:3954841-3968820 GCA_903798125.1 Danio choprae
AGCCTCGGCTGGGTCAGTTGGCATTTCTGTGTGGAGTTTGCATGTTCTCCCCATGTTGGCGTGGGTTTCCTCCGGGTGCTCCGGTTTCCCCCACAAGTCCAAAGACATGCGCTATAGGTGAATTGGGTAAGCTTAATTGTCCGTAGTGTATGACTGTAAATGGGTGTGTATGGATGTTTCCCAGAGATGGGTTGCAGCTGGAAGGGCATCCGCTGCGTAAAACATATGCTGGATAAGTTGGCGGTTCATTCCGCTGTGGCGACCCCAGATTAATAAAGGGACTAAGCCGAAATGAAAATGAATGAATGAATGAATACCATGTTAAACTATGCAAGTGATCATGGTGTGGATTTTTATTTTTTAGCATGGCTGAATTAGCCACTGTTGATAGATGTTGCAACTACGTGAATTAAAGCCAACACTTTTTTTTTCTTCTTTAGTGGATTTATAGGGATTAAAGAAGGAAAAAAAAATGAAAATAATTGGCAGTAGGGTTGGGTTCTGTAAACCAGACTTGTATGTACTGGCCCGAATCAGAAAGCAGATTTTAGTGCCACTTAGCTATTGTGGAAAAAGAAAAAGACGAGGCAAGTTATTGCATGATAGACTGACTTAGATGGTACCACGTCATGCTGTAACATTTCTAGTGCAATTTATTGTGTACTCAAACAATCCTGTGAAATGTCAGGACATTCAATAAATCAGGATAATCATTTTTGTAGTTGTAGTTTTTGCTAGGGAAGACACATACTATCGTCATATTTCTGAAAAAAATTGTTGAAACTTGAAGCTGGAATATAGATCACCAAGGATACCAACAACCTTGCTGTTAGCAGAACTATAACTGTTATTTAGCATTAAATTATCATAGTTATTTATTCATTTTCCTTCGACTTAGTCCCTTGTTTATCAGGGGTCGCCACAGCGGAATGAACCGACAACTATTCCGGCATTTGTTTTAAGCAGCAGATGCCCTTCCAGCCGCAACCCAGTATTGGGAAACACCCATACACTCTCGCATTCACAAATGCACTCATACACTATGGCCAATTTTGTTTTACCCAATTCACCTATAGCACATGTCTTTGGGCTGTGGAGGAAACCGGAGCACCCGGAGGAAACCCACGCCAACATGCAGAGAACATGCAAACTCCACACAGAAATGGCAACTTGCAGCCCGGACTCGAACCAGCGACCTTCTTGCTGTGAGGCGACAGTGCCAACCACTGAGCCACTGTGCCGCTCTATTTATTCTATTTGTTTTATAAGTGAAGTATCAGTTCAGTTACAACATTTAGGCACCTGTACCATTTTAAAGTATTGATTTGACACCAGTATTTTAAAAATAAAATCAAATGATACCCAATCCAATTTATTGGGTAATTTACTTGTAGATCATCCTACAAGTGCAAAAGACTCGAAATATCTTTATCCTTTGACTTCCCAAGTACTGGAAAACAGGATAAAAATGGAAGCAATACAGTAGATGTTAGGGATCAAACACAAAACAAACTGTCACTTGAAGTCCTCAGAGTGTGACTGGAGGGCAGAAAGGGGGAAACGGATCATGTTTTGTCCCCCAAGATCAAGAGGATCAAGCGGTTCTTGTGTTTATCTTAATCAATGGGAGAGTGAGGATAAAACATTCTCATGGATCACACTTTTGCCCTCTGGGATTTGCAAGGTCGTGAGAATGTGCATTCGCCCTCAGTCTGAGGTGATTTAGCAAAGATTTTACAAATCTTTGAGGTAATATTTGTTATTTTCGCGTGAATTACACAAAATAAAAAAAAACTACCAGGTTTGGTGAGGGAGAGAAAAAGCAGCGGTGATGATGTAATCCAACCTTCATGAATTATTAACAGTTTTTTTTTGCCTCCAGTCTGTTCACTGACCAACTGATGCATATTGCATACAGAACTGCCAACACTCAAAAGTTTCAGGTGCAATGTCACGCATCTATAAAAAGTGATAACCATTAACTTTTGGGCAACACAAAGGGTCCAAAACATGGAAAATGATCATCTATGCTGATTAAAATACTGCTTATGTAGACCATTGGCTTTCAACCAGCATCTTTGACAAGATAAGATTGGATCCTAGCAAAGACGGGAGGGAGACAGGCATGCTAATAGGTATGCTAAAGACTGCAGACTCTAGAGTCAGTCACTAGTGCGCTTCTTAAGGCCAAAGGAGTGAGGTTTACCTGCACACATCTTACTAGATGGGATCAGTTACAGTCACACCCGTAACCTCAATCCCATCTGGGTCACGGCACCAACAAAAACCCTTTGGTTCAAATCACCCCTGCTCAAAGCGGGATTTGAACTACCATCTTTTGTTGAGACATTAAGGATGTAATCTTAGCATCAGATATCACACTCATGGACTTCAGGTCAACATCTGACTGAATGGATTCCAATATATTTCTGTGAGATGTGTATCATACTCTTTAAAGGTCCTGACAGAAACATATACAACGGTAATAATTAGCACTCATCATGTTCAATTAAACAATAGTTTTAAAAACAATGTGCAGTTTAAAGTAGGAAGTCTTTAAATTATATTTAAAAGTTTTACATTTTCATGCTGCTATAGAAACTTGATTCTTAGTCTAAGTAAGTTTGTTCGGTTGTTAGTTGACTTTGTTAGAAGACATTGAAGTTGTTAGGAGACTTCTTTGTTGATAAATGTTCGGCTAATGGTACCACAGCCAGGTTAATTCCTTCCGAGATTCATTATGATATCAAGTTGTACCCCTTAGTCTACTCTCGATGAATCAGAGCATCATTTCTATGGGGTCATCAATGGATAAAAATGCTTTTTGCTGCCAGAGGGAGTTCTTCACCTGCCAAATCTTTTCTTCAGGTCAAAGTGATCCTACTGATTGGCGAAAAGACATTATTTAGGACCGTTTTATGGCTATGTGCTTGTAGGCTTCCTCAGACAAAATGCTACTCCTCCCCACAAACACAGGAAACGAAGCACATCTAGGGAATAGTGTCTGCTAGACTAAGCACTGGCTGACCCAGTTATAAACTGCCTGTGGAGAAAGAATTTATGTGATAGAATGAACCAGAGAAGGGTTTTGCCAGTCGTCAGAACCAGAGGCATATCAGACCAGAGGCGTATCAATAGTTTGAAACATGATATACGTATGCGTAAAAATGTTATTTGATGCATGCTTGTGAACGCATATACTTGTATATACACAGAACCATTTGTAATTGTTTTATTTCAGTTATGATTCTTTACTAAATGATTCAATCTGTTCATGAGTGAGCCCAGTTTTTAATCGTTTGAGTGAATCGCTTACAAAAATGCTAATTTAAGTGTACACTGTAAAAAAAAGCTGGGATAATCGATTTGTGTTGGGACAAAATAAAGACAACAAAGTAAGACAACAAAGAGTTTTGGTTAGTTATGCGCATGTTATGCACTGGGGGCTTTGTTAATACTTTGGGTTTGTCATTTAAACAAGGTTCTACAAATGACCATTAGCAGTGTCTTGGGATTTATATTGTTTTATGCATGTATGATAATTCAAGAACCTTTAAGGATAGTAGTGTTTTACAATTATCATGACTTCCCAAAATGCACTTAATTTGTTTTATATTGGATACATTTCTCACCCCTTTTATATTTGATTATTGTGTGATTTGATTTACAGTCTTAACTTAATATTTCAAGAAAGTAATCAATATACATAATGGATGGAGCCTTTCACAGTTGCCTGAAGATCCCATGGCAGGGAAAACGTGGCTGACTTGCACTTATGTAATTCCACCACAGTATTCCGTCATCCTGTGGTGGGGCTCCCCTACTGAAATCCACTTCCATCTGTCCATGCCTGTTGGTTTCTCTCGTAGAGCAAGCTGCAGTGTACATGGCGAAAGCTTCCCCATTCTCTTTTAAAATCACTAAAAGGACCAGCTCACCAAATCTGCATGTGACAACCTTGCTAGAGGCTACCCAGGAGTCCCTGATGAGGGAAACCATGGTTAAAAGTATCCCAAAGAGATGGAGGGCAGTTATGTTGCCGCATTCCTGCCATTCAGTGCTGTTCTTGTGAACGCAGTGACCTTGAATTCTAACATCAAATGAACTTTTGTTAAGCCCTTCACTTGCTGATGTGGTACTTTTTAGAAGCAAGTTGAGAAACTGAAGATGTGACATTATCCAAGTGCACTTCTGAAGAGTTCTGCTGAAATGGACTCATGTGATGGATTTATTTTAGTCTGCTTTGAAGTTATTTAAAACCTATTTATAGCACAACTGTGTTTTAAAAGGGTTTTTCTGTCATTCTGCCATGTTTTCCTGTATAACTTTGCTTTGGTGTAACACAAATGTAACCTCTCTCTTCCCTTTTTTTTCCTTTCAGTGGGTAGCATTTGCATCTTTGTTCTTCATTTTGGTGTCCATTACCACATTCTGTTTGGAGACTCATGAGGCCTTCAATCCCATCATCAACCGTACAGAGACCTATATGGAGGGGAATGAAACTGTGGAGCGTATCTTCCCTGAAACGGAAACTATGGTGCAGTTAACCTACATTGAGGGAGTCTGCGTTGTGTGGTTTACTTTTGAGTTTCTGATACGAGTGACTACCTGTCCAAATAAATTGAAGTTTTTGAGAAACACCCTCAACATCATTGATTTTGTGGCCATCCTCCCCTTCTACCTGGAGGTGGGCCTGAGTGGACTATCCTCCAAAGCTGCGAAAGATGTGTTGGGTTTCCTTCGTGTGGTGCGATTTGTCAGAATTCTTCGTATCTTCAAACTAACGCGACACTTTGTTGGCTTGCGGGTGCTAGGGCACACACTCCGTGCCAGTACCAATGAATTCATCCTCTTGATCATTTTCCTTGCACTCGGAGTCTTAATCTTTGCCACTATGATCTACTATGCCGAACGTATTGGAAGAAACCCCAATGATCCTGATGCTAGTAGCGACACGCACTTCAAGAACATCCCCATTGGCTTTTGGTGGGCTGTGGTAACCATGACAACCCTCGGCTATGGCGACATGTACCCTCAGACAACATCTGGAATGCTGGTGGGTGCACTGTGCGCCCTGGCAGGTGTGCTGACCATTGCTATGCCTGTTCCTGTAATTGTGAACAACTTCGGCATGTACTACTCCCTAGCCATGGCGAAACAAAAACTACCAAAGAAAAAGAATAAACATATCCGACGACCGCCTCTACTGGGGTCTCCCAACTACTGCAGGACAGCCGTTAACTCTCCACGACCCAGCACACACAGCGACGCATGCCCCCTGGCTCAGGAGGAGGTTTCAGAGATCAGATACCAAGGTAGGAACTATTCTTTTACACTTTTGTAACTTTCCATCAATATGTCTCTGTTGTCGGAAATGTTGTTGTTACTCTCTTTATGTGTGCTGTTGTTCTGAGCTTTAGATGTGATTAAATTTAACTTTGTGAATTTAAATTTTAATTTTGGCTTTGCTGTCATGAAAAATTACTATTACTACTACAACTACTACTAAGTTTTCACAAACATCTAAATTAGGTAGTCAGACCTAGTAATTAATGGCAACTACACACAATAGAGTTTATCCTGTCAGAGAATGCTGAGAACCCATTAAAATAAAAAGGGCATGGTGTGTTGTAAGGGTGGAAGGGGCAGTGGTTTTGTTAAAGGGACTCTAAGTTGTAACTTTTGCCGCAGCGCACTGTGAAGAAGACATCAGTTGACTAATGAGATTTCAGTAAGTCAAGTCTAGTTGTACTTTTGGACATCCAAATTGTTGTAGTCGTATTTCTAGGTCAGAGGTAATTATCCCTGTTGTAGGAGACTCAATGTATTATAGAGTGCAGGCCCAACCCTGCTCCAACAAGCATGCTTTTGTGTTCAGGTAATACTGAAAGAGATGAATTGGTTGAAGTGTGCTTGGTTAAGGTGGAGGATAATGGGTCACCAGGAACAGGATTGCGTACCCCTGATCCCAGACACTATATAACAGGACAAAAGGACTTCCAGGGGAATTTGACTAGGTGTAAAATCATGCATGGTGGGAAAGGCGTCTATCTTCCTTGCAGAAATGTAATTCATAGACCAGGAGGTTTGAACTTGAGAGCGGTTTGGTTTTCAGGATGTCGTCGTTTTGATACCCTGAAATAAATCCTGCATGTCACCTTGCATCAGTCTGTAATAAGTCATCTCTCTTTGCCTGTGACTGGAGATTTTAAAGTGAACGGGGAGCCATCCAAAGCTGCCCTGGCCAATGAGGACTGTCCTCACATCGACCAAGCGGTGTCACCCGAGGAAGTCTTCAGTCCGGTGGACCGCGAGAGACCCTGCTTCCTGCTTACTTCTGGAGGAGAACGAGCCAACCACACTGGGGGAAGAGTCAGGAAGGGTACGTAACCAGCCAATCACTGCTAGCCATCTGAGCACTGCCAGTGCTGTGTCTGAAAATGGAGCAGCTGTCAATCAGAGATGCTCTTTCGATGCAAATCGACCGACTGTCACTCAGCCTTCTTTCTCGCAGTTGATAGCTCCTCAGGTCTGCCGTTACACTAAAGGCTGACAGGGAAGGCTCCAGTAGAAATGACATATTCAAGTGAGCCGTCAACAGGCCTCTTTTAAGATTTAGCTCAGTCTGAACAAGATCTTTGAGAAGAACATTCAGTGCCAGCTTTTCCTAAAGAATTCACATGAATGCAATACATTTTACAGCACATTCTTCAGGCAGATTCAGAGGACCGGTATGTAAAGGTCCAGGTTTAAATGAAGGAGTTACAAGTTAAAAACACAAAAAAACAAAAGAATGGTTTTATACAGATATAAAATGAATAAGCTTCAGTATATTGCCAAAAGTGTGCTTGTTTGCATGCAGATTCACAATGGCAGGAGGTCCTGGTGATGGTGAATCTCACAAGAGATGCAGCATGGGATATGGGGCATGTGGTCACATGACAAGAACTCAGCCAGTCAGAAGCTCTTGATTGCATGGTAAAATATCAACAGCATTAGAAAATTCCTGCTACCCTATGGAAAGACAAACTTATAGGCATATATCCCCATGCTTATCCAGGCTGATTAATAATCATTAACATTCTAGTGATGCTGGATGATCAATGAAGACACACTGGTTAAGTTTGTTAAAATATGCTGTTGGGTTACTGGTACCAGTTTACATCGCATGACTAGCTATGCTGGTCTTTTCAACAGGGTAGTCAAGAAGGGTAGTCAACCTCATTCAACACTTTAGGACAAGGGTGCTAAACTCAATACACCTACCTGGGGTTTTCAAGTAATTAGTCATTCAGCCATATAAAGAATTAAATGTGGCCCTCCAGAGGCTGAATTTGCCCCCCCCCCCGCTAAGACAGTGTTAGACTAAGAAATGAATACATTAGTTGCTTGTTAGTTCTGTAGTAAGCCCCATATTTAACAGAAAATACATGATCTTGCAGCTAAATGGGTATCACTGGGTATACGTATGTTGTTTTCCTGTTGGGCTGATGTGTCTGGCTGAGTTCTTTGATATCTCTGAACTTGTGTTATGCTGTACAGCACTGTGAAACTACCCCATGCATGCAGTAGACAGTTTCAAGCATAGAGCGCATGAAGGATGATGCAGTTGACTTGGCAATCAGTCACTGTCAACTGGCTAACCATGAACATAACAAGTACATGACAGGGCAGCACTAACCAAATCTAATCTGCACAAGCACACCGCAAACACTACACATCTGTCCACATATCTACTTTCTGAACCTTATCTATTCATAAGCAAACCTTGGCAGAGAGTCTTTGTCTAGAGTTGAAGGCTGCTCTGTGAGGTTTTACTGAAAGCCCTTTTTCTCTTCAAATGAAGGTTATGAAAAGCCATGGAGCCATAGCAGCATGTCTGGAGGCGTGGCCTCAGTGTCAGCCCTGCCCTGCAGCCCGCCCTGTCTCATGCAGCAGGTCCACTCTCCCATCCCATCCATCCTGTAGCATGGACAACAAAACTAACCAATCAGAGGCCCTCGCTCCGCAGTGCTGCGATGAGATGCCTGCTCACACTGTGTACCATCCGTCTCTCATTAAACTCTCTTTCATTTGAAACCCTCCTCTTCTCTTTCTTTGCTTCCTCTTCTTGCTCTCTGTTTCAACCCATCTCATTCCTCTTATTCTCCTCTTTCAATTCTGTCTACCAACTTCCTTCCCTTTTTCTCTTCCTTTTCTACTTCCTCTTCCATTTTCTGTCCCTCATCACTTTTGATGTTTTTCTTTCCTCTACCTCTTCTCTATTCAATCATTGGCCGACCTTCTTATTCCTCTTGGTTCCACTGCTGTTTCTGCTTTCTCTCCTCTCTGTTTTACCTCTACCCTCCTCTATCCTCAGTCCTTCTACTTATCTACGTTTTCCTGACTCTCACCAATGCCCTCACCCCTTTTCCTCCTCCATTCTCATCTATTCTTTCCTTGTTGCTCCATCTCGATCTTTATCTTCTTTTCCTTCTCTAATCTTTGCTTCTTCTTCTTCATCACCCACTCTTAGCTGTTCTTACCGTTCTTCTACTTCCTCTTTTCCACACAGTCTCTCATCTTCCTATACGCAGTGATCTCATCTACCCTCACTATCCTCGCTGTCTCATTCCTTTCCTCACTTTCACATTTCTGCACTTTCATTCTACCCCTTCTCTCTCCTTCACAGCTCCTTCTTTTTGTCCCAAACCCTACGTGTTTTGAGCTGTGGTTTTCATTAATGGACACCTTTTAAAAGGAAAAAAAGATGACACAATGGCTATTTCATATATGATATAAGATAAGGTTAGTTCGAAGTAAAACCATCACGGTTCTAGTGATGCACACGTCACCAACATAGAAACTTGACTGAAGAACCTCATTTGCATTTGCATGCCTTGCATGGGATACTATCTGAGAAAACACTGTAAGTTTCTTGAAAATATGTAAGAAAAAGTATGTTTTTTTTCCATCCAAAGCTTCTTTAAATATATCTGATGCAGAGTATGATATCATTTACGATGACATACAATATATGTAGCAATTGTTTTTATTATTATTATTATTTTTGCAGACATTTTTGCCTTTCCCCAAACTATGATCTCTGGAGTGTTTTAAACACCCTGTATTTATTAGTAGCAGCAGCAACGGAGTTGACCATCCGGCTTTTTGACAAATGAATCGAGATGCAAATAGTGAAAACAAATGCACTTTAACTCGACCAGAGCAGGCAAATTTAAACAGCGGAATTTACAATACCAGCTATTACAAAAAGTAGCTTTTATTTTCTCAAAAAAACCCATATTTTTCATAAATCAAGTTGCAGATGTGATTTATCATATGTATATCACATTTTAAATGTTCAACACAGTGTAGCAAATCACATGCAACCACACACACAAAAAAATATACTATATACAGTAGATGTATCGTGCAGTTGACAAAAAAAAATAAATGGGTGTACTTTTGGGATTACTTGGGGAGAGGTAATTGCATGCCATTTTATGCAAAAATACATATGCGAATGAAAAGCTGTAAATATGAAACCTTGCATGAAATAAATTTTGTATCCAATCTGTAAATAGACTCTGGTTTTCTTTGACAGAACATGCATACATATCTCCTCCCGGTTGCTTGGCATTAGGCTGTGCCTGTATTGTGATGTCTCTTTGATCTTTCACCCCGTCTTTATCACCGAGCTGTTTTCCGGCAGCTATTTTAGGATTTACAGTCTATATCATATTAAAAAAAAAAACATGTTGCAATTATGCAGCACTGCTGCTAGCTCATAACTCAATCCAGTTAAAAGAATGAACAATCAGACGTGGATGTTAAAAGGTCAGAAAGGTCAAAGAGAGAGTGTGTGTGACCTCCCAAAAAGGGGGACTGTAGCGGGAGAGCCGAGGCAGGACTAGTGGCGACTATGCCCTGTTTCGCACACTAGTAGCATGCAAAAAGTCTTTAACAAAGCATGTCACAATCTCCCACTGCTCACAAACCCAATCACAGCATGAATTAATCCTATTAAAGGGAAAGTTTAACCAAAAGTTCAAATTCTGTCATCATTTACTTGTTCCAAACTTGTTTGAGTTTTTTGCTCTATTGAACACAAAGGAACAAACATTGAAGGATGTTGGAAACCTGTAACTATTGACTTCCTAAGTCAATGTGTACAGGTTTCTAACCTTCTTCAATATATAACAGAACAAAAACATCTCAAACTGGTATGAAACAAGTAAAGGGTGAGTAAATAATGACAGAATTTTCGTTTTTGGGTGAACTCTCCCTTTAAGGGTAACCTGTAGACTCAGACCAGATCAGAATGAATGCAGTTTGGAGCATGGAAGACTGCATGGTAAACCTGGCGTTTATCATGAGCCTGTAAAGGAGGTCTGTGTTTGCTTGCACAGTTCGAGGGAACGACAATCCCGCCAACCTTCCCCACCCCTCCCCCATGTCTCTGTGCCGTTCGTTAGGTGTATTAATATGGTTTTCCTTGTTGTTTGTTGTTGTTGTTTTCTCTTCGTGTTTTTTTAGAGACCCAGCGCGCCAACCGACGCAGACAACCAGCCGAGTCAGTGTGTGTAATGAACCATGGTGTACCAACCACTATGTGTGTCAACCATAAAGCCACATCCCCCACCTGATAGTACCGTATTTAGCATTGGCGTGTGTGAGTGTGTGTGCGTGAGTGCGTTTGTCATAGATTAGCACTTTAAGTTGTGACTGAGAATGAATTCAGCGTAGATGTAGCACAGTAAACAAGAGAAGCGGTAGCTGTTCAGCCGTATGTAGCGGTGTTTCGTTCGTGGTTATGGTATGCTGTCGTGCTGTGCGAAGTGCCTGTTGTTTTTCCGTTCGTTGTGAGTGTCAGTGTTGTGTACGGTGCTTGTGTGTAGTGTTGACCTTTCGTTGAAGTGTTTGTTTAAATGTTGTAAAAATGTCACATTTCAGTGGGAAAGAAAACAACATCCACGTGCTCTGTGATCATGTACATGAGTAGGGACAAAAAAAAAGTAGCGATTGTTTTCCCGTATTTTTTGTACTACTGTAGTTACCATGTAGAAAATGCCTTTTGCACTGTTTGCACCGTTCACTTTTACATTCCTTTCTGTAGAACAAACGACAGTTTGGTATGTTTTGTAGCTCACATGTTAGGCTGGTAACTTTCGAGATGTGCCGCGTCCCAATCAGGCGTGATGTGATTCTAATATAATTTACACCCACAGTGAAATCTTATTGGCTGAAAATGTTGTGTTTGATGTTTAATTTACATCAACTACATTGTGATTGGTAGTGATGGGAAGTTTGGGTCACTTTACCAACTCGGATCTTTGAGTGTCTTTTTTTTTTTTTTGGGAAGGACACTATATACAGCTATACACAAATTTTTCTCAGAAGACATATTTCTAAAGGTGCTGTTAACTTGACATTTTCCCTGGATGTTAGTAACAACCAAAGAAATCCATATATGCAAAGAAAACAATATTAATTAGTTTACAAATGAAGTTATGCATAATAAAATGAAATGACGCAGGGAAGAAGTATTGAACACATGAAGAAAGGGAGGTGTAGAAAGGCAGTGAAAGCCCAGACAGCAGCTGAAATCTCTCAGTAGTTCTTCAGCAACCCTCTGCCCTTCCTCATTGTAAATTAATATTTGCTGCTTCAGTCCAACATCTACATTATTAGGATGATGAAGATAAAACCAGGGTGGACATTTCAGCAAGACAATGATCCAAAACACAGCCAAGGAAACTCTCAAATGCTTTCAGAGAAAGTAAATCATGCTGTAGAATGGCCCAGCCAATCACCTGACTTGAATCCAATAGAAAATACCAATTAAAGATCAGATTTGATAGACGAGACCCACAGAACAGTCAAGATTTTTACACTCTGTTGAAGTCTGTGAAAAACTCACACCTGAGCAATGAATGTGACTTCATTCTCCATATGAGAGGCGTCTTTAAGCTGCCGTCACCAATAAAGCCTTTTATATAAAGTATTAAATACATTTCAGTAGTTCAGTACTTTCTCCTTGTGTCATTTTATTGTTATTACACATAACTCATATTTCACATTTGTTTTGTTTTATCGTTATATTTGTATTGTTTGGGGTTTTACCAAACAATTCTATGGTTCAATTCCATGTCAACAGCTCCTTTAGAAATATTATTCCCAGGAAAAAGACATGACGTGTTAAATACTTATTTCCCCCGCTGTATTATATAACTGCAGGTTAACTATGTTTATATATACATAGTATATAATGCCCGCCCTATACACAACTCCTTAAATTTGATAATTTCGATTGTAATACAATAATGTGCACCTTTTGTAAACCTGCCTTGACAAACGTATTAGTGTGAAAAGCGCTATACAAATAAACTTGAATTGTTTTTGAGTCACTTCATTCATTTTGGTTCAATTTGCCTTAAAATGTTAATGAGCAAATGTAATGAGTTGCTTCCCAAACAAATCTGCAACTAGACCAAGTGTTGATCACATTATAAACCAGTCAGAACTATTTATTAACTACTAATTATGGTTGTTTTGTCTGTGATTAGCTCAGCTTACCAGTCATTGTTCAAGTCTTGTTTTTTTCGAGTTATTCGTCGATCACGTGACGGCACCATATTAAGCTCAATCAATTTGCAAGACAAAGATTTGTTCACTGTTCATCATGTGACAGCACCATATAAACTTTTGGAGCCTAAACAACGGTTGGAGCCTGAGCCATGACTGATTCGTTCATGTCTCGAGTCATCAAACGGGTTTTGGGTAAAAGGCTAAATGATGTGAAAGACTAAATGAAATCAAAGTGATAGTTCATCTCGTTCATACGGATGGAAACTGAACAAAAATCTATTACCACATTCAGTATTACAGAAAAGAACAATCATGACAGAAAACATATAATATTAATTAGTAATGCACAATAAATGTAAGGCAATTTTCGTGCGCATTTTGGCAGCAAATCTGGCTGAAAATCTCCAGCAGCTGCGTCCAGATGGAGCAGCGTTTACTACACAGAGCCAAAGTTCACTGACAAGCTTCACAAAAGATCGGTGAACTATGACTCTGTATAGTAAACGCTGCTCCATCTGGAACTATGACTCTGTGTTGATGTTAATCTGAAAGCATGTGAAAATATCACATTCAATAACATGTTTTTCCTCTGAACTCACCTCATCATTTCAGCCGAGTGTTTCAAAATGAATCATTCTGTAGTTATGAGTATATTACGCCCTGTACACACGAACACGGGTATTTTCAAAATAGCACTTTTTCTACATGGTTTGGCTGTTTGTCCACATGAAAACCCAGTGCAAGGTGACTAAAACCGCAACTTTCTGGAAACTCCGGCAAGGGTGAAGATTTTCCAAAACTCCGGTTACAGTGTAGTCGTGTGGATGCTAAAACCGGAGTTTTAGCCTCATGACCTCAGCGTGTGCGCTGTTTTCTCCTCTCTCATTGGCAAATGAATCACGTATTCCGCATTGTTCAACCACGGGACCGTAATCCGTCCCTGTACTCACAATTGCATTGACTTGTGAAATATGCTTAATTCCCCGTTTGATGTAAACACAATATAAAAGTGTCATTATCGTCACCTGTTGGTTTGGCATGCCCATAACATGCATCAGTGCGTTTTTGCATTTTCATGTGGGCAGAGATTAGTTTTTTTTTAAATAAGCGGGGAAAACTCTGTTTATAAAAATACCCATGTACGTGTGAATCAGTATAAGCAGTTAAAAGCCTCTGCTCTGTTTGATTTCCCATATCTTTTCTTTGCAGCATATTTGCTGTTTCCATGTGAGAGTGCCCTTTTGCCTTCAGAGGAAATTTACTACTTATCAAAAGAGTCATGTTTCCCTGACAAGATGTGCATGAGAATCACAGATTTTGCTGAATCGTGATCTCGATTTCATTTTAATGAATTATGCAGCGATAATAATAATAATAATAATAATAATAATAATAATAATAATAATAAT